>CAUYRT010075788.1:0-16108 GCA_963574885.1 Lepilemur ruficaudatus
GAATTAGGGGACTTAATAGGGGGAAGGAAATCTTCTAAAATTGATTGATGCGAATAGCTGTACAACTTGGTAAATTTACTAAAAATCATTTAATTGTTCACTGAAAATGGAGTAATGGCATGGAATGTAAATTATACTTCAATAAATTTGTCAAAAAAATAAATAACATTTAATCATGAAAAAAATTTCATATGTAAAGATATTTTTTCATGAATACTTAGCAAAGTGTTCATGACACAAGCATTTGAATAATATATACACATATATATTCAAATACACACATATTCTACCATACACATACGTATGTATATGTATGTGTATATATATCAATATATGTACATATTTTTGTGCCTTCCACTTATAGTGATTACTCATTCATGTATCTTGATGTTTTGAGGTTGGGTTACTTATGTCTTATCCGGATTGATGATATGTGGCCTGAATGGTCTAACTGTTGGCACAATTTGTTCTTTCACATCCGAAATTGGTGTCCAGTGTAATGCATATACTACTTAGTAAAATGATCTCAACTAGGTATAAAGTGTTATTCACATATTTCTGACAATAAAGACAGTTAATACAAATTTCCCTTATTTAAGTTGTTAATATATATTCCAATAGAGTTTTGAATCAAAAACAAGAAAGACCAAGTTTGACTCAGTGCCAAAGGATATATCTCACACACACACATACACATCACTGGGGCACAGAATGGGACAGGCATCTATTTTATTTTTGCCAACAATGTAAAACTGCACACTTGAGCTGGCCCTTCTAACACATTCTTTGGTCAACTCTAAAGATCTTAGGAATACAAGCCATACTTATTTTGCATTGAGGCTGATGAAGTCTTTCTTTTAATCACATTATATTTGAAATATTTGAACCTCATTAAGTGTATCTATTTTATGCTGATTTACTTACTACGCTATAAATTCCAGTCTTCCTGTTTGTATCATTATATTTTGTGAAAATATTAAATTTCTATTTGGAATTCTTAATTAAAATTTGTGTAAAGGATTAATGGTTAGATTGAATATATTTTATTCTTCCAAATATTGAAAATTTTAATCTCTACAGTGATAAAAATAAAGCTCTTTAAGACATTGTTGTACCTTGCATCATAATGCTTCAATAAGTCCATAAATACCTATGTTTTAAAATTATCCAGAGTATATATAGTTATCATTGGATATTGGAGACTAAAATAGGTTTAATCTAAGGAAAAAGCCACATGCTCACATGTTAATGACACAATTATTAGATGTTTAAACTAAAACAAAATCTATTAATATTTTGTTATAAATTGATATAAAATTTTATTCTTCAATTAGTTTTGATAATATGCACAACTTTAGGAAGTACGTGATCACCAGACTGACTTAATAAATGTAGTATATATTTTATAGTCTCTACTCTGTGATTATATAATATTAGTAGGGTTGTAAAAGTTTTATTAAATATAAGTTCTTGTAGAGAATTTTCTCAAATGTATATATATTGTAATATATTTACCTTTTCAAGGTAAATACAAGTCATGCTGATATGCTAGAGTCATGCAGCAAAAATGTTAGCTCAAAAGCCATTATATGTCTATAATATATTGTAAACCATCAACAAAAACTCATCAGAAGAATGTTCCAACTAATTTGATAAAATATATCCAATACTTTTGGTTAGTGATCCCCAAACCTATGCTCAGTACCTTTCTCCCTTCATACATCCTGCTGAAGAGACAGAGCATAAGTGACCAGGCAGTTTAAGGGCTCATCATGTATTTGGTGTTATCTCAAACACCTAGCCACAAATTTGTACATGTCGCATAGCAATATATTAGTAAATGGAAATGGTATATAAGAGATTGAGCATGAGTAGATCTGGAAGGTTTGAGTAAATTGTCTAAGCAGGTGGGTCAGACTACTTCAATACCAGGTCCTGTTGCATTGCCTCCTCTTCTCAGTCCATGCTTTACGCACTGCTGTTGTTCCCTTCTTGACAAGTTGACCGAGAAAGGTAAATATTAAGCCTGATTTATACATGGGTATACATTACATGTGGATACCATTTGAAAGTGGGCAGATGTGTCACTACAGACTCCTTCCAGGCACTACACACTCTTGAAGAACAATGGTGGCGGAACATCCTTCCAGTAAGCAGAACTTCGAGCAGTGCATTTATTTGTGTTTGTATTTAGCGGTAGGTGGCCAGAAATACAGATTTTTACACTGATTTAGAAAAGTTGCTGTGATTCGATTGGTGGAACAGCATTGGAAGATTAGTGATAAGTATAAGATGTATTATCAGGAACTTCCAGAATGAGCATAGACCATAAAGTGGTTTGTGCCCCATATGATTGCCCAACAAATGGGACCCATGACATGCTCTGTAGATATCATAAATTTTTTTTTCCCTAGCCATTCCAGTGCTTGCTCAATAGATCCAGAAATTTACCGGCCATGGAGGCAGAGATGAAGGCTTCACATGACCTCAACAATGTAGACTTCCCAGTTACCTAACTGAAAGGTGAAATTGTTTACATAAGACTCAGTTGCAATGCCAATTGGAAGACAGCAACCCAAAAAATTGAGATATTATCTTGCAGGTGCTCTATATGTTTTGAATTAAAATCATTAAAGTAGTATTTCCTCATCTGCAGTTTTGCTTTCTATGATTTCAGTTACCCACAATCAACTACAGTCTGAAAACCTTGAGGGAGAGAATTTGGAGAAAGAGAGAGAGAGAGAGACCACATTCACATAACTTTTATTATAGTACATTGTTATAATTATTCTACTTTTATTGCTATTGTTATTAATCTTTTACTGTGACTAATTTTTTCAATTAAACTTTATCATAGGTATACATGTATAAAAAATAGTGTAAATAGGGTTAGGTACTACCCACAGTTTCAGGCATCCACTGGGAGTCTTGGAACTCTTCCCTCACTGAAAAGGAGGGACCGCTATGACCGCTGCTCTCTCTCTTCAGAACCAGAATGCATGAGACTAGCAATCAAGGAGCAAAACTAGGAGTGGCTTCTCTCACTATCAGATGGAATAACACAATTGCAGAATTTCTGCTTTTTTAACTCAACAAACTTGGGCTCTGTTGCTTTTGAGATCTAAATCCCCAAAGTGGAAATGCTTCAATATTTTCTTGAATTGGAAGATCAAAATGCAAGTTAGCCATTTTTAGCTCCTATGCCATTGAATCAAAAAGCAGGAAAAAAAGGTGCTCTAAGGGATGGAGTAATTGATACAATTTCAAAGGGGAAACTCAGTTGCTACTAGACAATGAGGGCAAGGAGAACTGTGTCTAGCACCAAAGTGAATTTCTGGGATGCCTCTTAATACTTCCATATCCGATAGTAAATGTTAATGGAGAACAATAATAACCAAAAGAAGGGAGAGAAATTGTAGACTAGGACCTTTAGGAAAGTTTGGGTCTCTACACTTGGTCAAGAGCCCTTAGGAGGCTGACGGCTGAACCCTAACATGGCTGAAGCAGGAAATATATAAAATGGTTAGTGGTAGAGGAAACAACGAATGTCAGTTACATTCTCGTTGGAGAGTATGCAGGCACAGCTCATTGGATGGCAGACAATAGTCTGAGATTCCATGCTGGTGGAACTTACTGGAAATTTGTACTCTGAGGTGCCAGGGTAAACCATCCAGGAGTTTCCATACATTCAGAACTCACAGACCTTAGTCGGAGTCAAGGGTTGTCACTAGTGGGAAGAACCTCACTAGAAGCCCTTGTCTGTGAAGCTGCTGGCAGCTGGGCACTGCTGGCTGCCACACTACAGAAGCCAGATGCCAGAGAAACTGCTATCTTGGCAGGAGCTGGGTTCTAGAGAAGTTGAACACAGTGCAGGACCATGGTGAGAAAAGTATATGAGAGGTAGGAACAGAAGTGTCTCCTCCTCCACTATCCTTTCAGAATCTTTTACTGACAAAGATTAAAATTTGTGCCAACCAGAAAAGGCAAAGTGTTAATAGGGGCTATCCACATTGTCACAGAACAAGCAATAATGGATTTGTAGCTGAGTGGAAATAAATCGAGAACTGGACTAGCCTGAAATCAAAAGTGTATCCCACCCTGATGCTAATTGTTAGAGAGGAGAGTTTGTCCCCTCAGTTTATCAACACAACCAATAGTCATCCTCCTTTTTCTTTTTGAAAGGCCTATTATCAAAATTCTAACTGAATTGAAAGATGAGGATTGTTTCTGAGAATTGAAGTGTTTCTTAATTACTGAACCGAACTCAGTGTCTTGCAATATAACAACATAACAAAAATACAGATCACTTCCTCAATTCTTTAGGTTTTATCTACCTAATCAGTTATTCCGTATGGAGCTTCACACCTCCTCCCCCCCCCCCGAGAAGACTAAATTACTCAATTTAGGTACCTCAGATTTTAGGTGAAGAAAGGTGTTAATCAGTATTAAAATTAGGTAAAGGGGATGAAGAAATGACAGATAATTCTAAAGCACACATATGCACACTTCACTTTATAGCTTTGAAATGGTCTGTGAAAAACAATGTTTATGAGCATAATATTATATATTGATACTTTCCATTTTATTTTGACAAATTCAAAGGGAGAAAGCATGTTTTGCAAGTTTTTTTACAAGTCACTATTATCTGTTAATATATGTCTATAAATACACACATACTATTATATATAAAACATATAAAAATAGATTATATAAGTATAGAGTATATGTATTATGAATTACATAGAATACATTAATATAATAATGATGGATTATAGGTTTGCTGGAATTTTGTGTTTTACAGTGTGTTTTATACTTAAAAAGGAGACCAAAACTGATATACTTCTCCTGAAGAAAGAATCGTATTTTAATAAATGCGTAGAACTTTAATAGATGTGTGGAACTTCTACTGAAACCTTTACTTACACAAGATAACATTTTATTTTAAAACATACTACTCCCTTGGCACTGGTAACGAGAACAAACATGTAACTCTTTTTGTTGTTAAATCCAGCACAGCTAACTTAAGAGCTTTACAATTCTCAGTGTTACACTAATAAATGCCTTTCAAAATTACTGTCAACTTTCTTTCATCTCCCTCTTGGAAACTATGATAACAGATATATCTGTGTATCCTGAGGATTGTAGAAAATTTTACCCTTTCATCACAATGCTGTTATAGTCCCTAATATTAAATTGAAAATCTCAAGGAAATTCAATGCGTCAATTGGATAAGAATATTTTTGACCATGTCCTTTCAATTTACACTGTAATTTATAGAAAAATAAATGCATGCTTACAGAACCCAATGTAAGGTATTGTATTTTCCTATACACAGATCCTTGTTCAAGTATCTGAGCTTCACAGTGTTATGAATTTATAATTATAATATTAATGTGCTGCGCATTTTAAGAATTACACTTTTTTCATGATATGTTAACTTACTTGATTTGCTGCTTTGCATTATATAATAATAGCTCAGCATATAAAAGTTATGTTATTAGAAAATTTAAAACAGAAGAAATAATAAGCCCTGTAAAATATAACGTATAACATGGTAGCAGATCTTTAAGTCATATAGCATTTTGGTGAATTTAAATATAATGTGATTTTATACCAGTAGTGGCCCACTGCCATCCACGTTATCCTCATACCCCCTAAATGCATTCAGGCGATGGAAAGACTGAATACGTATTCTGCAACCCATTCCTAGCAGGTCTCTGCTTTAGGTTCTTCTACCAAGAGGTACTGGCTGTGGGTTCATCAGCAAACTACTGAAGTTTTCTGATTTGACAGTAATATCCTTTCTTGGCTTCTTTTATTCCAGTACTTACAATGATTTTATAAGTACTTATTTCTCTGTATTTATGATAAAAATATCTAGAGTTTTTTCTTGTTATATTCCTTATTGAACTTTAATAAACAATGTGTTTGATTTATAATTTTTAGATATCTCTTATGCACAAAAGAATTGTGTACAGTCAAGTACTGGGGTAAGATTAAAATATTTTTAATTATGTTTTATTTATTTATTTTTTCTGAGTGCTTGATTTAAAGCCATTACCAGCAAACCATTGGGTATTATTTATAAAATAATGGCTTTTTAAAATAATTTGCTTACTTTTATATTTGTTTTATATCTTCCATCTGAATAACACTTCTGTGTTAAAATCATAATTCTAATATTTAATATGCCATTAATGTATTATCCAGAACATGCTATGTTAAACTATTTATTTTATAATAAAAGCTATCACTGAATCTTCAATGCATTGTATAGGATTATATCCATATACATATATTGCTAGTTTTTTAAAAAACTTATTCTCAGAAATGCTATCTTAACTCATATTTATAGAGGTAAAGTTTTATATTTTATTTGACTTATTAAATTTTAATGATCTATTAATGTCACTGCTAAGATATCAATGATGCTTGAGAAATTAAATTATTGATTATTATTCCAGGAATAATAAATTTTTCTTTGACAATTTATTTAAAGGAATTTTAAAACTCTTTTATTCCTTTAAATTATCTCCTCAAAAAATCCTTATTGGAAACCTTAGAAATCTGTCAAACTATCCACAATACTGTGACAATGATTAGTTGGAGAAACTATTTCAATTGGGTAGAAATCTGATTCTCACAGTAAGTTAACATTTCACAGCTACAGAAATATGGCTGAATCATCATGGCTTTCCTTGCAGCCAAGTATGGACATTTGACTGAGTTCTGGCAATTAAGACTTGGAGGGCTTCTAAAACAAAATTAAACATTTGCTTTTTAATAAATGAGACAAACAAGAAAATTAAAAAAAAAAAAAACCTGGAGGTTTTTTACCCCCATCTCTGCAATCTATGACATTCACTTTGATATTAGAAGATGAAAGAATCATCTAATATACATGTGGGTAGAAACAAGAAAATGGCATGCTAAAGTGAGTAAAGCAAAAGTAATAAAAATAATAATGATAGAGCTATATTTTCTATTATATTGTTTTATTGAATCCTGGACACTGTAAGCCTTCTGAGGAGTCATAAATGCATTTAAACCAGTGTTGGTTTGTTTCTCTGATACTTGCAGCTGAAGCAATTCCTAATCTAGACAGAATTTAATGTTAATGGAAAATACCTTGTGATGAAATTAATTCATATTACTATTATAGATATTTTCATTCAATAACATTCTGTAAAAATACCTTATCAATTATAAATCGCACATAGCATTGCCAAAATATACTTTTTCTTTTCTTTTTTTTTTTTGGATGAAACTGGAGACCATTATCCTAAGTGAAATATCTCAGGAATGGAAGAATATATACCACATGTTCTCACTTAAAACTGGGAGCTAAATGAAGGATATATATGGTCATAAAGAGCAGTAATGGACATTGTAAACTAAGAAGGGGGCATGGTGAAAGGGGGTAAGGGATTAAAAATCTATCTGTCCCAAGTGTCTTGAGAGGAACAGGAAAGGTAATGATGCTAAATTCTGTCTGATTCTGATAGAAAGCCAAATTCATTGATTGGCTCAATAGTACAAGACCAAGTGAGTTATCTCTCCCAATTGGAAATATGAGTAATCCACTCTCTGCTCTGGTTGCATAAATTTGTCTATGAACTCAAGCAATAAAATCATTCTTTATTTAAAAAAAAATCTACCTATTGAGTACAATGTACACTATTCTGGTGGCAGGTATACTGAAAACTCTGACTCCAGCATGATACAATTTATCCATAAACAAAAAACACTTGTGCTACCTATATTTTTTGAAATAAAAAGCATGCTTTTTATAGTAATCATATTTTTAAATCCTTTGACTTAACATATAATTTGATATAATGTTGTCAAAGTGATAATTTTCAAATATGTGCTGACAGTAATTATTATCAGATCTGTGGTCATATACATGATTACTTCTTATACTGTCAAAGTAAGACAAGTAAATAATGGATACCTTGCTTAATAAAATAAATTATATCTAAGAATGCATAAGAATATGATAGTCAATAATTTTAATATGGTCTTAGAATTTCTAACTTTATATAACTTCTTTTTCATTTTTTTATTTTCAATTGTTATGGGAACATAATAGTTGTATATATTTATAGGGTACATATGATGTTTTGATACAGGCTTATAATGTGTAATAATCAAATCAAGATCATTGGAGTATCCATTACCTCAAGCATTTATCATTTCTTTCTGTTAGGAACATTCTATTCCACTCTTTTTCAATTATTTTAAAGTATACCAAAACTTATTATTGACTATCAAATACTATTAATTCTATCTAATTATTTAACTATATTTTTGCAAAAAGCAATATAATTTCAGATTAAGATGATTGAGTTTGTTTTGATAAATGACTATTCTCTACCACATATAAGGAATAAATTCTATAAATATTAATATATAACTCTTCTCAAATAGAAGCTAATTTTTAGCTTTTTAAGTTGAAAATTGATCCAGACTAAAGCCATGGGCCTGCCATTCTCCACTTTGGCCTGCCAAACTTTCACCTGGCCCGGGATGCTTTACTCTCCCTGCCAACTCCTTCTCATGGCAGAAAATAAAGCTCTCAAAAGCTCCTGCCAAACAATGAAATGTCTACAGTCTCTAGAAAATAAAGGATTAAGGAGATGAGGACCCAGCCCCAGTTTACAACTGAGAGCTGAGTCTACCTATCAATTATTTCTCTGGCTGGCTCTGCAACATCCCATGCATCACCACATCAGCACAAAGAAGGAACTTCCAGCTCTCATTACAAAAAGGAGAGAAAACAGAGAGAGAGCCTCTCTTATAAAAATTAAGACTTTAAACTAAAATCCAAATGCATTTTAATAAACTATAACCTGGGAATTATAGTCACAAAAAGTTTAAAAACTACCTCCTAATATAAGACAATAATTAGACAGAATAATCTTCTGAAAACTTTATAATACATATATGTCTATGTGTAGGATGTTTAAAGACATGAAAAATTATAAAACAAAACACAAATGTTAAGGAAAAAGATTGTAAAGAGGTTTGGTGAGAACTTAAAAAGTTAGTTGTCAAAATTAAATTGTAAGTAAACTGTGTAAGCTCTAATCTAAGCACATTGGAAATAAAATTAGTAAATTTTATATTTCCACTGAGAAATTCAACCCAAATACAGTCGCAGTTTAGAGAGAGAGAAAAAGTAGTATTTACTGAAGAAAATTGGAAAACTAAATATACACTGAGAAAGTTAAATCTAAAAATCTCAATGCCAAAACCTGAATTGAAATTTGTTGATATTGTATGTTTATATAATCTTGCAAACATGATATTATTCAACATATATTATTTTGTAATATCACATTTTGGTCACACTGTGCATTTCAATAAATTAAAAAATGCTTTATCTTTTAGTTATATAAAATTCATATTTTGGTCCTTAGATATTAAACATTCTATTTAGTTTCAAAGAATATGTAAATTATGGATTTTTTTCTGACTATAACAAGATTTGTGCAAAAGAACTTCTACAAATAATATTGAATATTCATTTAATTTTTACAATAAATTTATAAAAATTGAATCAAAAACCTAATTCAATTCAATTCAATTTAAATTAATTCAATTCAATTTAAAGTCAATTCAGCATAAATTCCTGAAAGTGAGTTAAAATGTATAAATGAATTTTGTAAATATCTCCATAATATGTAATCTTGTAACGATGTAATCTTCACAACACAAAGTCTGCTGTTGTGAAGATTACATCAAATAATACATCTAACAATTTAAGACATTGCCTCTTATGTAATAAGTTAATTATCATTTTCAATTAAACTTATTACTGACAATACTACATTACCCTATAAAATTTAGGTGGACAGAAAAATGCCTTTTACTTAACTGCTTCATATTACCTGAATATTTGGAAGTTTTTATTTATAAAATAACAAAAAGCTTATATAAAAATGAAAGTTTATTCCCAAAATGAAATATTAAAATCTCATTATTCCTGCTTCAATGTCTCTCATCTTTTCTCAATTTAATCAACCTGTGGCCTTCATCCCATTAAAAGTAAAGAACCTCTTCACTCTTCTGGAATATTTTTTTAGTATTGTGAGAGTTAAACAAACTATAAAGGGTGATCAACTAGTTGGAGTTTGCAGAATTCCATGGATAGGCTGAGGAGTTAGTTAATGTGTAAAGCCTGAATAGGAAGGACATATTTCACATGCTAGGCCCATTTGAAAATTATGACATCATTAAAAACTTTCAGTGGTAACTTTCAGTAGTGATCAGCATGTTTTATCATGGTCACCAACAAATATCATACTATTACTTATGTTAAAATGTTTGGTTATGATCTTCCAATTCCCACCAAGTTGGTGATAACCATTTTTGTGTTCTAAGGGTCCTCCCTTTTATAACTAAAAGCACTGAAACTAACAAAACAAATAAGCACTGGGAGACTCTGAAATGTGAAAAGGTCAACCACCTAGGCACCTTGGAATTTGAAGAATGACATGATGACAGTTCTCTGAATGACTTTTTTGTCTCCCATCCATAATAGACAGGCTCTTTAGTTGCCTCCAACCCAGAACTGCCAGCAAGCACAGACAAACCAAAAATTACCAGCAAAGCTTTTTCCTCTAGCCTGAGGATCAGGAAGAGAGTGGCCTGACAGAAAATATTTCTATCTTACTCCAGCCAAACATCAGTGGAAGCATCTCTCCTGTCCCTGTTGTGACAAATGGATCCAAGAAAGTATTAGCTTGGTGCAAAAGTAATTGTGGTTTCAGACCATGGATTTGAAATTATTATAACTAGGCTCAAACACATCTTTATTAATAAAAATAGGAACCATTACAATCAATACATTTTTGCCAACAAGAAATAAGTTTGTTTATTTCTGTAGTGTAAAAATCCATGCTTCGGGATTCAATGAACTCTTGGAAAGCATTTTGTGCATCCTGCTGGTTGTGGAAGACTTTTCCCTGCAAAATGTTGTTGAGATGCTGGAAGAAGTGGTAGTTGGTTGGCGAGAGATCAGGTGAATATGGCAGATAAGACAAAATTTTGTAGCCCAATTTGTTCAACTTTTGAAGCATTGGTTGTGTGACATGCGAGTGGGCATTGCCATGGAGAATCACTGGGACCTTTCTGTTGACCAGTGCTGGCTGCAGGCTTTGCAGTTTTCGATGCATCTCTTCAATTTGCTGAGCACACTTCTCAGATGTAATGGTTTCCCTGGGATTCAGAAAGCAATAATGGATCAGACCAGCAGCAGACCACCAAACAGTGACCATGACCTTTTCTTGGTGCAAGTTTGGCTTTGGGAAGTGCTTTGGAGCTTCTTCTGGGTTCAACCACTGAGCTGGTCATTGCTGGTTGTCCTGTACAATGCACTTTTTGTTGCATGTCACAATCCAATGAAAAAATGTTTCATTTTTGTTGTGTACAATACGAGAAGATGACACTTCCAAATGATGATTTTTTTTTTTATTTTCGGTCAGCTCACGAGGCATCCACTTAAGCTTTTTTACCTTTCCAATTTGCTTCAAATGCTGAATGACTATGGCACGGTCTATGTTGAGGTCTTCGGCCACTTCTTGTGTAGTTATAAGAGGATCAGCTTTGATGATTGCTCTCAGTTGGTCGTTGTCAACTTCTGATGGCCTTCCACAGAACACCTCATTTTCAAGGTTCTCGTATCCTTTGCAAAACTTCTTGAACCACCACTGAACTGTACATCCATTAGCAGTTCCTGGGCCAAATGTGTTGATGTTGCGAGTTGTCTCCACTACTTTACCATCCATTTTGAACTCGAAGAAGAAAATTGTTGGAATTTGCTTTCTTTGTAACATCATTTTCATGGTCTACAATAAATATAAAATAAATAGCAGGTAATAAGTCATTAGCAAAAAAACATAAAGTGATAAATGCATTAAAATATGTATAACATCACCACATTTACTTAAGGAATGTATTCCAATATCAAACGGCGAATTTCAACAATGCTAAAACCACAATTACTTTTGTACCAACCCAATAGTTGATCTTTCACCTCACTCTCAGCCTTTATTACATGGATTTGATCATGCACTCTGATTCCCTGGCTGAGTAATATAGATGGGACTTAGTGGACATCTGACTTTCCATTCTCCCTTCATGAAACCAGGCAATGTTCTAATTCCCCAGCCTGGGTAGTGTCAGTGGCTACAGCAACAAGAACTTCCACTTCCACCAGGTAGCAACAAGATTCAACAAAGCAGTGCCACTTGAGGTTCATCAGCATTTCACTGTTCCCCTACTCCTTGTTTAATAACAGCAGAGTTGGGAGGCAAACCTCCACACCCACTAGGTAGGACCAGATTGAACCAGGCAGGTTGTGGCAGGCACTTTAGTCTCTCTTTCCCTCCCATTGTTTGTGGAGCTCAGTGGAGCATTGAGCCTCCACTCTAATTCACAATCAACAAGACTGAACAAGGCAGTTGGAGATGGGGCTAATTGATGCTTCATTTCTCTCTGGTCTTGGTGTTGATGGGGCTTGGTAGGGAGCTGAACCTCCACCTCCTGGCATCAATAGGTGTAGTTAGGTAGTGTGATGTGGGCTAGGTAGTAACCAGCTTTTTCTTTTCACCTATTCTGATGTCAGAGTGACCCAGTGGGCTTCCCTCGCTCTGCTGTCAGTAGAACTCTGGGTCAGCTAACCTAACAATCCCACTGAGAGGTTAGGAAGTGGTAGGAGTCAGCGTCCTACTTTCTACAGCAAGCTCCAGCATCCTGCTTCCCAAAGGGAAGCTAAACTTCTATTTCACCATAAGGAAATGTTTAAGAGAATCACAACTCATAGTGTTACTGTCTTTGTAAAGAAATTCACCAATCTGAATGTATTCTTGTGAAGATGTAGCAAATATGAACTACTTTTTTAAGTCTGAAAATTCTAATTTAAAATATAGCAACAACAAAAATAAATAAATGGGACTTAAAAAAACTTCTGCACAGCAAAGGAAATAACAGAGTGAATAGACTACTGTAGAATGGGAGAAACTATTTGCAAACTGTACATCTGATGAAGGACTGATATAAAAAATCTACAAAGAACTCAAACAAATGAGCAAGAAAAAAAACAAAAAAAACAAACAACCCTATCAAAAATGGGCAAAAGACATGCACAGAAGTTTTTTGAAAGATAGACAGATGGTCAATAAACATATGAAAAACTGCTCAACATCACTAATTATTAGGGAAATGCAAATTAAAACTACATTGAGATACCACCTTATCCCTATCAGAATGGCCATTATTAAAAAGTTTAAAAACAATAGATGCTGGCATGGATGCAAAGAGAAAAGAATGCTTATACACTGTCAGTAGGACTGCAAATTTAGTACAACCTTTGTGGAAAACAGTATGGATATTCCTCAAAGAAATAAATGTAGACCTACCTATTCAATCTGGCAATCTCACTTCTGGATATCTACCCAAAGGAAATGAAGTCATTTCATCAAAAAGACACTGAACTCGAATGTATATTTGTTGAAGCCTTAACCCTTAATGTAATGGAATTTGAAGGTGGGGCCTCTAGGAAATAATTAGGTTTAGATACAATTACGAGAGTAAGACCTCCAGGACAGAGTTAATGTTTTTTATAAGGCGAGGAAGAGAGACAAGAGCTCTCTTTCTATGCCACATGAAGACACAAGGACAATGCAGCCAATGGCAAGCCAGGGGGAGAGCCCTCACTAGGAACCAAGTCTGCTGGCACCTTGGTCTTGGATTTCCCACACTCCATAACAATGAGAAATAAAAATCTGTTGTTTAAGCTACCCATTCTATGGTATTTTATAGAAGTCTGAGATGGCTAACATACTCTCTAAAAAAAAAACCCTGATAACAATTAGAAGCCTCTC
This sequence comes from Lepilemur ruficaudatus, assembly GCA_963574885.1. NCBI lineage: Eukaryota > Metazoa > Chordata > Mammalia > Primates > Lepilemuridae > Lepilemur > Lepilemur ruficaudatus. The sequence goes on from CAUYRT010075788.1 coordinate 13,890, forward strand.
TTTTATAAAGAAGGTAGTATATGCTTACAGTAAATGAATTCTCAAGTCTGCAGTTTTTGTAAATGGTGAAGCTATGTTTCAAACCTAAGTTTCTTTAATTTCTAAAATCTCTATCTTTATTTGCCACATAGGAACCATCCATGTTTTTTAGTCTTGTAATGTATAAACATGTGTTCTGTAGTTACTGATAATTCTCATTATATAGCAAATATTGAACTGTTTTTATAAAAAAATACATTCCAGGAGAATGACTAGGTACTTAATTTAGACATTTTTGAAATAAAGACCAATTGATATCAGGAGGATATCAGTCTAAATGTCTTTCTACCATAATACTTTCATACACATGTCAAGTCTCCCCGTGAGCTGGCCTCTCTTCCTCGTTTGGCCTTTCACCATCCAGGATTCATTCAGACTTTGCTCTTAAAGAGTTAAAATGGGAATGAAGTCTTTTATCCATGATAGGACCACCTTCTTTGGGAATTTGGTGAAGTGGAGAATTTTTAGACAATGACTCATGTACAGCATGAAGACTATGCCCAGAACTTTTAACCCAGAATTAGATACTGTCTAAAAAGTAGACCATTAAAGGCAAACAGTTCAAAGAGGCAGAATTCTGTCTGCTTTCTTGTGAAAAGAAATATAGGTACAATTAGGCATTTCAGATTATCTTAAAGTACTTTTGTATTCATCTGGAAAATTTTATAGAAATTCATTTTTAAAAATCAAGATGTAATGACAAAGGAATGATGTAAGCCTTGTTTTATAGACATTTTTAAAGTAAAAACAAAACCAAGTATGAGCAGATCTTTCTGTAACTTTTCAAAAACTTTTAATACTGAAGAAACCTAAAAAATTAGATCAGAATTATCACCATTCTTTCTTTTCCAGTTCTAATTCCTAGGAAATTCTATCTTTAAATATTATGTTAGGACAAACGAGATAAAAAAGTTCAACTTTGAAGTTAGAAACACATGTGGCTCTATAAAGAAAAAAGAATGTTTTTATTCATAGCAATGATGTTATTTTATCATCATAAATCTGTAATTTTATCAACTTATTTTATAGGTAAAAGAGTCATACTTTAACTGAAAAAATTAAGTTATATATTTTGCTTCATTATAAATCAATTGTAAAATAAAATATTTATACCACAAGCTATTAACAAAAATAAACAAAAATAAACAAAAATAAAAACAATTTAATATGTTCTTCATAGAGTAAACTTATATAGCTTACAAGAGGCAAAAATCATTCTTGGTCCTATTTTTTTTTTTTTACCAAATATATTTTTAGAATTTGAAATCATTTTCTCACCAGGATGCAAGTGGAAAAAATCAAATAATCAATATATTTCTCATAGTAATCTTTCTTTTTTTGTGAATTAGCTCCCTTACAATAAAATTGTTTTTTTTTCTGATAATCAATAGAATAAATAGAGGAACAGAGTTAAAAATATAAAATGTAGCTATCCTTCCATTCCCATAACTGGAATTAGAATATGTTTTTGAAAATAATTAACTAGTCTTATGTTGCTCAAAGAGAGGTAATTCCTGCAATAGCTACATAATGGTAGAAAACTTTGCAAAGAATACCAGAGGGAGTAAATCATTGTTAGAAATTCAACACAAATGACTTGAAATAGCAAAGCTGGGCATTGAATAATTAGAAGGTGAACAGCAAACTTACTACTTTGAAAAAATTTCTGTTCATGTCCTTTGCCTATTTATTGAAGGGGCTGTTCGATTTTTTCTTGTTAATTTTCTGAAGTTCTATATATATTCTTGTTATCAGCCCTATGTGGGATGTGTAAAATGCAAATAATTTCTCCCATTCTGTAGGTTGTCTATTTGCTCTAATATTTTACTTGGCTGTGTAGAAGCATTTTAATTTGATCAGGTCCTATTTATTTATTTTTGTTGCTGCTATGATTGCTTTGGGAGTCTTCTTCATAAATTCTTTGCCTAGGCCAATGTCTATAAGAATTTCCCCAACATATTCTTCTAGATTTCTTAAGGTTTTACGCCTTAGGTTGAAGTCTGTTATCCATCATGAGTTGATTTTTGTGAAAGGTGAGAGGTGGGGATCCAGTTTCAACCTTCTGCAGAATAATGGCCAGCAAACATATAAAAAAGTGCTGAACATCTCTAAACATTAGGGAAATGTAAATCAAAACCACAATGTGATATCACCTAATTCCAGTGAGAATGGCCTTTATC
>CAUYRT010075790.1:0-65691 GCA_963574885.1 Lepilemur ruficaudatus
CACCTATACCAATTTTGTTTAGAGTCTTTATCATAAAGGCATGTTGGACTTTATCAAATGCTTTTTCTGCATCTATTGAGAGAATCATATGATCTTTATTCTTGGTTTTATTTATGATGCGAATTGCATTTATAGATTTCCGAATGTTGAACCAGCCTTGCATCAATGCGTTTTTTTAATCTTCTACATTATATTGTTTCATCTCTATGAGTTTAATTTGTATATTTTATGTAGGGAAAGAAGGTTCATCTTGAGTAAAAGAAAGAATCTCCAGGGACCTTAGATTCATATATCCACATTTGCTACCTCAATTTTTTTTCTTTTCTGATTAGACTAAAGTACTAATTTAATAGGGAAAGTTATTTTCTCTTTCTTATCGAACAACTTCGTGTATCTAAATTTATAATGTTCAATATGTTGCAGAAATGGAAAAGTATTTATGAGTTTCAAAAAAACATTTTACAGGTGTAGAAAAGACTAAAAATAGCTTGCATTACTCATTTATGTTTTGGGTAATTTTTAAGGAATCAGTTGATGGTTATAATCAGATTTTAGCAATAACATAAATTAAGTGCAGAAATACAATGTACTTTCACCTATCATATATTTATGTCATATAAGTATTATATAAAAAATTCATAATAACATGTTCTTTCTTTTCTCCTTTGCCAGGCAAAACAGAAAGAAAATTATGCTGCCTTGTGCATAGATAGAAAATTAACTGTTGTGACTCTTTTGCTTATATGTATTCTTCTCTTAATTTCTAAATTTTATAAAACTCGGAAATACTAATTAAAGTTATTTATACTTTGGGATACTAAAAAGAGTAAGAAATCCTTCAATGCAAATATTTGATCTAAAAGGATAAGAACAAGCTAAAACAGTACAATGCATGGCTTGAATAAGTCCCATGTAAGGAAGAAACTAAACAAGCCCTAATAGAGTAATTTTGACATTTAAAAACATATAAAACATGGATAATAAGTAAAGAACCCAAATGCTGGAGAGGTTATGGAGAGACAGGAACACTCTTACACTGCTGGTGGGACTGCAAATTAGTGCAATCTCTGTGGAAAAGAATTTGGAGATTCCTCACAGAGCTAAAAATAGAATTACCATTCGATGCAACAATAGCATTATTAGGCATCTACCCTAAAGAGCATAAGACATTCTATAATAAAGACATCTGCACCCAAATGTTTATGGCAGCACAATTCACTATTGCTAGGTCGTGGAAACAATCCAAGTGCCTGTCAATTCATGAGTGGATTATTAAAATTTGGTATTTATTTACAATGGAATATTACTCAATTTTAAGAAATGACAGTGAGCTAGCACCGCGTATATTATCTTGGATTGAATTTGAGCCCATTATTTGAAGTGAGATGACACAAGATCGGAAGAATGGGCTCCACATGTACTCGCCATGGTACTGACTGATTACCACTATGGTGCTCAAATGGTGGTGGTGTTCACCAGGGATTCGGGGATTGAGGGGATAGACCCATATCTGAGGGATGCAGTGAGCATTGTGGAGGGAAGGGGCATGCTTGAAATGTAGTTGGGGATGGGAATTAGGAGTCTCAATAGAGGGAAGGAAATGTTCTAAAACTGATTTGTGTGAATAGCTGTACAACTTGATAAATTTACTAATAATCATTTAATTGTACACTTAAAATGGATTAATTGCATGGCATGTAAATTATACTTCAATAAAGTTGTTTAAAAAAATAAGTAAAGAACCCTAAAATACTTGAATATTTTTTAAAATAGTATTTTTAGTGATGGTTGTATGTTTTGAATTTTCTCTAAGATGTAGACATAACCACTATTAATGTAGACAGTGATGCATGTAAGAAATCACAAAATAATTATCCTCCAACACCTACTTTCCTTAAATATTCTTGCCTCACATATTTTGACATGCTGTGTAACATTGATATAGTGTAGAGAAGTGACATTTAGTATAACAAAAGAAAGATACCTCCGTGTGTGTTAAACACATATATGGCTATCATTAAATTTCGAGCACAGATAGAAACATCTCTATGACATGTACATATTATTTTCAGAAAAAGTTATTTGAAATTTTTAAATTAGTCTAATAACTTACCTGAATTTGTGAAGCTTATTACAGGCTGCATGGAAGGTGATTATATTGTAGAGAATTTATACTATAAGTATTTATATCCAATCTACTAACAACTTCTCTAACTTTTGAAATAACTATAAAATGATACTAGTCTATAATTGGGCATCACTTTTTCTACAGAGGGAATAGATCATTGCTTCTCAATATCTACAGTATATCTTTCAAGGGTTTTAAAACGTAAGGTTAAAAATCTACTGTAATGAGAAAATAAAGATAATATCAAGACAATCAATATAATAAAAAGTTGATTCTTTGAAACAATTAATAAAAATGGAAAAACCCATGGTGATATGGAACAGTAAAAAAAAGCCAACATTAGAAATGATAAAGCCTACATAGATATAGATCCAGCAGAAATTACAAAAACAATTAAATAACATTAAGGACAATTTGCTTTCAATAATTTTGCAAAGCTAAATGAAATGTATATATTTCTAGAAAAATGTAACTTATTTAAAGAGAAGAAATAGAAAGGCTGAAAGGGACAAAGGCATTAAAGAAATTGAAATAATAATTTAAATTCATTTAACAGTAGCAAAACACAAAGCCCAGAAGCTTTCATGAGTAAGTAGCACCACGCATTCATGAAACAGATTATTCCAATTGTTTACAAAGTTTTCTAAACATAGAAAAAACAAAAAGAAATAATCTCTGTGGTAGATTGTTCGTAACTTTTCCTTCACTCACTAGAATGAAATAATACATAACCGCTCTATTCATGTGGCTTTCTCGTTGACTTGGTTCTTGGCTGTGTAAAGATCATATCCCAGGGAGTGGCTGCTCTTTAAGCTGGGTCCTGGCATGAGGAGGCATGTGGAACTGAGCTGAGCATAGCCTAGCCCAGCTTAGCAGCAGCTGATCTGCGGATCTGCAGACTGATGGGCAAGAAGTAAATATTTCTTTTTCAAGCCACTTAAATTTTGGGATTTTTTTTTTTTTTACCAGAATAGAAATTGACTAATATACTTGCCTACTTATTCTGTGAGGTAGTATAACTTTGGAACACAAAGCTGGAAAGGATAGTAGAATAAAAAAATATATAATGAAGTTCCATTCATGAATATAGATGCAAAAACTCTGAGTAAAATAGTAGCTAACCTGGTGATATTTATACAAGATTGCACATCATGACCAATTTGGTTTTATCCCAGAAAGTCATCAATGGATTAACATTAGAAAAATCTATAAATATGATTCACCTTATTACCAAATCAAAGCAGAAAATTCATATGCTATCTTAAAACATGTGGAATGAACATTTAGTAAAATGCAATATTTATTCATATAAAAAAGCAATCTCTCAGTAAAGTAAAAATAGAATACAAACATTTTTGTCCAGGATAAAGTGTTGGAAGAATCTATTTAAGAATCATGAAAAACATAACTATACTCAATATTACAATTTTTACTCAACAGTATATTCAAGGTCTTAACTAGCATAATCAGACAAGAAAAAGAAAAGACTATAGAAGAAAAACTGTTTGCATAAACAGATAATGTGACTCAATAGAAAACCTAAATATAACCTATAGACTAAAAATAGAATTAATAGTAATAAAGGATATCTGGACTTCTGGTTTCCAGTCTAGCAGGTAAGGTGCTTAAAAGTCATCATTCTACCTTAGCAACAAGTAAAACCAGAATAAACAGAAAAATCAACAACTCTTCTCATATCCAACAAAGAAGTTCAGTTATATGACAAACCACTGCCTTCAAATTAGAGAGACAGCCAGGAGAATACAGAAATCGCACAAGTAGAAACCTCTGCATGAACCAGTATCAGGATAGGAAAACTTAGACTGTAACTGACAAATTGTTGGAGGCTCAAGCAGATAAAAATTCTAGGGGGCCACAGTCATAGGAAGACCCTCACACTTTTGTGCGTTGTACCTCTAGGAACTCCACCAGGTCCTCACAGTGAATTGTGGACAAAGATCTCACACTTGAGGCATGCGTAGGGGAAAGGAAACCTTTTGAAACTCTTCTGAGGATTCTGTTCTTCCTAACAAGGCCCACTCTCAAGAGGAGCAATTTTACCAAGGCCTAACAGGCTGGGGCTATCAGAGTCCATACAGTGGAGGGAAGGGAAATACCCAAGTCCAGCTCTTCTAACCATCCTTCCCCACTTAAGGGAGAGAAAAACCCAAGAAGTGCTTGTGAAGTTCACAAATGAGGGGCACAGGCTCACTGAAGGACCGAGAACTAATCACAGGACTGTAGAGCACTTTGCTCCTCAGGTACCTTACCACCACATCACTAAAGGCCTGTGTACTGGAGGATCTCATGTCTGGCTTAAGAAAAAAATTACCATGCATACAAAAAGGCAAAAATGCAGTTTGATGAGACTGAGGAAACATCAGAGACACACTAAGACATGGCAGTGTTGTTAGAGTTATTAGTCTGTAAATTTAAAACAAATATGATTAACATGCTAAGGGCACTAATGATAAAAGTAGACAGCACACAAGAACAGATAGATAATATAAGCAGACATATGTATATTCTAAGAAAGAATAAAAAAGAAATGCTAGAATCAAAAAATACTATAATAGATATATATACAATGCCTTTGATGGGCTTATTAGTACACTGACACAGCTGAGGAAAGAATCTCTGTGCTTGATAACACATCAGTCATGTCAGTAGAAACTCCAAACTAATGTCAGTAGAAACTCCAAAACTAATAACATGTCATTAGAAACTCCAAAACTAATAAGTAAAGAGAAAAAAACTGATAAAATTTGAACAGAACACCCAAGAACTGTGAAACAACTACAAAAGTTCTAACAGGGATATAAAAAGAAGAAAAAAGAAAGAAAAGAACAAAAGCAATATTTTGAGCAATGACAATTAAGAATTTCCATCAACTGATGTTAGATACCAAACCACAGATCCAGGAATCTCAGAGAATACCAAGCAGAATATATACCAAAAATGACATATATTTGAATATATCATATTCAAACTTCAGAAAATCAGAGATAAAGAAAAAATCTTTAAAGAGAGGGAAAAAACCACTTTACCTAAAGAGAAGCGAAAATAAGAGTTACATCTGACTTCTCCACAGAAAACATGCAAAGAAGAAGAAGGTGGAGTGAAATAATTATAGTATTGAGATAAAAATCTACCAATCCAGAACATTTTGCTATGTGAATTTATCCTTCAAAAGTGAAGGAGAAATAAAGATTTTCTGCACAAACAAAAATTGAGGGAATTTGTTGCCGGTACAACTTCCTTGCAACAAATGTTAAAAGAATTTCTTCAGCAAGAAAGAAAATGATACAGGTCAGGAACACAGACGTAATCCCAATCAGAATCCTAGAAAGTTATTTTGTTGGAATCAATAAACTGATTTGAAAGTTTACATGGAGAGGCAAAAGGTCCAGAATAGCCAGCACAACACTGAAGGCGGACGAAGTCAGATGACTGGCACTACCTGACTTTAAGATTTACTATAAAGTTATAGTAATCAGTGTGATATTGGAGGAAAAAAAGTTGACAAATAGATTAATGGAACACAGTGGAGAATACAGAAATAGACCCACATAAATATAATCAACTGATCTTTAACAAAAGAGCAAAAGCAATACAATGGAGCAAAGACAATCTTTTCAACAAATGTTGCTGTAAGAATGGGACATCTATAAGAAAAAAAATATAAATATAGACATAGAACATATACCCTTCACAAAAATTAACTAAAAATGGATCACAAACCAATATAAAATGCAAAATTATACAACTCCTAGAAGATTAACATAGGAGAAAATCTTGATGACCTTAGGTATAGTGATGATATTTTAGATACAACACCAAAGGCATAATCCATGAAAGAAATAACTGATAAGATGGACTTAGTTAAAATTAAAAACTTCTGCTCTGTGAAACACAAAGTCAGAGAATGAGTAGACAAGCCACAGACTGGTAGAAAATATTTGCAAAAGACACATCTGATGAAAGACTGTTATTCAAAGTATATAAAGAACTCTTGAAACTCAGCAGCAAGAAAACTAAAAACCTGATTTAAAAATGGGCAAAAGACCTGAACAGATTCCTCACCACAGATAGCAAGTAAGCATATGAAAAGGTGCTCAAAATCATATGTCACCAAGGAATTAGGGAATTGCATATTAAAACAACAATGACACACCCCTACATACCAATTCGAATGGCCAAAATCCAAAACACTGACAACATCAAATGCTGGTGAGGATGTGGAACAAGAAATGTATTAGTCTGATAGGGCTGCCATAACAATATACCACAGAGTGGGTGACTTCAATAACAGAAATTTATTTTCTCACAGATCTGGGGGCTAGACGTCTAAGATCAAGGTGCCATCACGTTGGTTTCTGGTTAAGCACATTTCCTGGCTTTCAGACAGCCACTTTCTTGCTATGTCCTCACATAGCCCCTTCTCTGTGTGCACATGGAAAGAGCTATATCTGGTGTCTCTTCCTCTTATAAGGACACCAGTCCCTATTGGATTAAGTCCTCACTTTTATGACCTCCTTTAAACTTACGTACCTCCCTAAAGGTATTATCTTCAAATACAGTCACATTGGAGATTAGGGCTTCAACATATAAATTTGGGAGGACACAATTCCATCCATGACAGAAACTCTCATTTATTGTCAGTGGGAGTGCAAAGTGTTGCACCCACATAGGAAGATGGTTTGGCAGTTTAAACAAACTCTTACCATATGATCCGGCAACCAAGATGGCCTTTGATGAGTGAAAAGATAAATAAACTGTGGTACATCCAGACAATAGAATATCATTCAGCACCAAAAAGAAATGAGCTATCAAGACATGGAGGCAACTTAAATGCATATTACCAAGTGAGAGAAACCAATATGAAAAGCCTCCATTCTAGACATTCTAGAATAGGCAAAAGCTGTGGAGACAGTAAAAAGATTGGTGATTGTCACGTGTTGGAAGCAGAGTGGGATGAATAGGTAGAGCACAGAGGAATTTTAGGGCAGTGAAAATATTCTGTATGATACTATAATGATAGATACATGCCATTTGACATTTGTCTAAACCCATAGAATGTACAGCATCAAGAGTGAACCATAATATGAACTGTGGACAGGGGGTGATAATGATGTATCAAGGTTCATTAGCTGTAACTAATGTGCCACTCAGATGGGGGATGCTTATGGTAGAGGAGGCTGTACATGGATTGGGTGTATGTAAACTCTCTCTGCTTTTCACTCAATTTTTCTGTGAATGTAAAATTGCTCTAAAAAATAGTCTATTTAAAAAAAGACACCTGGTAATGTGGTTTTATGTGAAATCAATGTACAAAATTTGATTGTATATTTCTGTACCACCAATAAAAATTTAGGAAACACATTTACTATAACCATTTAATTGTACACTTGAAATGAAGTAAAGACATGATATGTAAATTACACTCCAATAAAGACAAAAAAAATTTAGGAAACATTGTAAAAAAATTGACTATAAATGACACAAAATATATAGGGTAAAGTTGTTTCTACTATATTGCCATTAACACATTTTCAAAAATCCTTGCTTTCTTTAAATTGCACAGTAAAAAACTATGAGACTTATGTGGAAAATGCCTACAATTTGTAATTGGGTCACTAACAAAACAATAGCAAACCTAATTAAAATACTAGCACTGTTTAAAGGGATATTACATTCTTTCCATATAAAGAAATGCTATTTTATATATATAAGATCATACGTTTTAAAAAGGTGAAGGAATCTTGGTGAAAGGGAAGCAGAAGGAAATATTGAGGTTACTGAGTTATGGTGACAAGGACAAACTGAAGAAAGATTAGGGAGAACCACACAGGAAGTACTTATGGGAAAGAGCAAAACTGGGCTGAGAGAAGGAAAAACAGTAAATGGGCAAAGTGCACAGTGCTCTATTTCTCCACTGCTTCCTGTATTCAGCTGTGTTTACGTACTTTGTGTTCAACTATTGCAGCTTGGTGATATAAAACATAAGCCTACTGGAAAAATCTGTGAACCAATGTGACTTCATTCCAAAGTACTGATATCATTTGACCTTGTACCAATCGCTTACGAACTATTTTTTATTTCATTTACAAATATGAATTGGAGTAGGACAGACTCTACCTAGGGACAAATCCAACAAAAGTTGTTCAAGAATGATGTTGGAAGAATTAAATAATGTTATTTAAATAATTTTTTAAACGACTTTAATACATAGTATTTTTAGATTGTGTTCATGGATATGAAGATTCCAAATTGTAATGTTCCCCCAAACTAATCAATAGATTTAATGCAATGAAAATCCAAATAGGATTTAAGAAAATATCCAAGATGATTCTAAAATTTATATGGAAGAACAAAGACCCCCAAAGAGTCAAGACTTCTTTAGAAGTATAAGATGGGAGGCCTTGCAATACCAGTGATCAAGAGTTAATATAAAGTTCTAATAATTAAGAACGTGTCTAGGATAGCCATAGAGCATTTGACCAATGGAGCAGAACAGCAAGCCCAGAAACAGATTCAAGCATGTATTTAAACTTGGTTTATAAGAGATATTGTAGATCCTTCGAGAAAAGGTGTTTTATTTAATAAATGATGCTGAGACAATGAAACAGAAGTAACAACAGATCCCTACTTCACACCATACACAAAAATCAATTACTGATAGATTAAAGGTGAAAATGTAAGAGGGAAAAATTTAAACTTCTAGAAGAAAATATAGGGAAACATTTTTGACATCAAGTTAGAAAAGGACTTCTTAAATAAGAGAAATAGGCATAAACTATAATGAAAAGTGAATAAATTCTGTTTTATCAGCATTAGTAACTTTTGTTCATCAAAACATAACAAAAAACATGAAAGGAAAAGTCACAAAGTGCAAAAACATATTTGAAACACATGTAATTACCTATGGATTAATATCACACATACACACACACAGAGAATATTATGCATAAAATCTGCAGTAATTCAATAATGAAAAGGCAAATAACTTAAAAGGAAAATGGGCAAAAACCATGGGTAGGCACTTCACAGAAGAGGAAACATAAATGGCCAATAAACATATGAAAAGACACTCAACATCATTAGTAAGAAGAGGAACACACATTAAAATCACAAAGCATTTTATTTCCTACCACCATATTCACAAAAATTAAAATGTCTGGTAAACCAGATGTTGGGGAGTAGTATTTGCTAAGTCTGCCATAACAAAATATCATTAACTGGGTAGACATTAATTTTCCTCACAGTTCTGGAAGCTGGAAGTCCAAAATCAAGCTTCCGGTAGGGCTGGTTTCTAGTGAGTCCTCCCTTCCTGGTTTGCAAATGGCTACCTTCCCACTGTATCCTTACCTGGCCTTTCCTCTGTGTGTGCGTGGGGAGAGAAGTCTCTGGTGTCGTCTTCCTTTTCCTATAGAGACATCAGTCCTAACAAATTAGGGCCCCATCCTTATGACCTCATTTAACCTTAATTACCTCCCTAAAGGCCCTGTCTCCAACCACAGTCACATTGGATGTTAGGACTTCAACACATGAATTCTGGGGGACACAATTTAGTATGTGACAGTGGCTTAGTGATTCCACTCTTAGGTATGAGAACTTCATAAGGTTGCCCAATTTAGCAAATAAAAATATAGGTTGCCTAAATTTAATTCCAGAAAAATGACAAATAAATTTTAGTGTGTCTCAAACATTGCATAAGGTACATTTATGTTTTAAAAATGATATGTTTTTTTCTCTAAAATTCAACTTTAATTGGGGGTCCTGTATTTTATTTGGCAACTCTAGAAACTCATGCACATGTGCATAGGAGACACGCACAAGATTGCTTATGGCAGCACTGTTTGTAATACGAAACAAACAAACTGGAAACAACCACACACCTATTAACTGGAGAATATATAAACAAACTGTGGGGTATTTGAAAGTAAATGTGTTTGGAATGTGTTGTGCACATCCTCTTGGATAAATGTCATGAACTTGACACTGAGAGGAAAAAAGCAAGTCACTGAAGAAATATACAGGAGCAATTCCACACATGAAACTTCAAAATGATATACAAAGAAACAGTTCATTATTAAAGACTTGTATAAATGAGGGAAAACAATGAGCCAAGCAAGGCTGAACATAACCTTCAGGACAGTGATCACTTCTGGAGATAAAGAAGGGAGCCCTGATGGGAGGAGCACTTGGGGTATTTTGAAAGTGTGGGCAATATTTTATTTCTGATGGGTACATGAATTTATGTTTTTTCTAATTCTTTTTTTTTTTTTTTTAAGACAGGGTCTCACTCTTGCTCAGGCTGGTCTCAAACTCCTGAGCTCGAGGAATCCTCCCACTTTGGCCTCCCAGAGTGCTAGGATTACAGGTGTGAGCCACCACGCCCGGCCTGTTTTTTCTAATTCTTTAAACACACATTCATGTATACATCTGTGTGTATAGACATATATTTGTATCTTTTGAATGTTTGAAACAATTTTATAGTAAGAAATATAACAGATCCTGTTTAATAATGTCTTTAATAAATGCTTCATATATATGTATTCATTCATTTCTGAACTAATATATTCCAGACACCGTTCTAGGGTCCATCCTACTGGATCAGAACAATAATCCTCTAATTTGGTATTACTCCTAGAATATAACATACACTTCCTCATTTGTTGTATGAACTAGCACAGTGCCTAGTACACAGAAGATATTTAATCAGTGATCATTGGTATTATCATCATGAGTCCCTGAGGGGTAAGTATATTGCCTTAGGCAGCGTAGTTAGTAAATTGTGAATCTAGGATTGAACATATGTTTGATTTCAAAGTCCAGATCTTTTTCCAATATATTTTCCTGTGTAAAGCCTTCTGTTCTAAAGGACAAAGTGTCTCCAGAGCACTTGTTGTTACTTAAGTTGAATTTTTATATTCACAATCATTAAGTATACTATCCTGTGAAAAGATAATAAAAATCACATCAGAATAGAACACATCAGAGTGCATTATACCAAATGAGAGTAAATACTTTTTTGGCAATTGTTTTGTTTCCATTTTTGTGTACCTGAGGATGATGATACAAAATATAGTTCTTACTATGCGTTGCAGTCAAAAAATTTGAAAGCCTCTGAAATAGAGAAATCATTTTTCCTCCTAATTGGATTTTTTTCCTAATGTTTTTGTAATTGGACTTTTTAGTATGACTAAGAAATATAAAGCCAACACAAAGAGGTGGACGGCTTTCAATTGTCCTACAAAGAATTCAAATTTTTCAAGTTTTCCAAACTGATTTCACAAACTCTCCCAACATTCTCTGTCCTGTCAGATGGCAACATCCATTCACACTATAGCCTGGGTTCTACTTTCCTCCATTGTCTTGGTCAATCCTTTACTTTTTGGGCCACCACTGTCATAGAACCTCTTCACGTAAAACCTATGGTCCCCAACCTTTTTGGCACCAGGGATTGGTTTCATGGAAGACAATTTTTCCATGGACCAGGGGGAGGTTTGGGGATGATTCAAGTGCATTACATTTATTGTGCACTTTATTTCTATTATTATTACATTGTAATATATAATGAAATAATTATACTACTCACCATTATGCAGAATCAGTGGGAGCCCTGAGCTTGTTTTCCTGCAACTAGACAGTCCCATCTGGGGTGATGGGAGACAGTGACACCTGAAGTGTGTTACTTATGTCCAGTCCACTCTGTAATCTTGTTTTGGTTGCTGTCACTGCAGAAAACCCTGCTTCACAAAGATAGGATGTTGTAAATGGAAGCAGGCTTTTCAGTGCTTTTGTGGCAATCTCAGGATACCTTGACTTTAATCCAGACTGTATGGATATTTGAAAGTGTCTCAAATGTACTTTTAAGGCCACCATCATTTGTGAGCTCAAGCAGTTGATCCTCTTCTAGCACCGACAAAGTCTATTCACCTGGCCTATTCACAAATGGATCATGGATACATTCCTTCCAAGTTTGGGGGTCTTTTGTGGTTGGGAAGTAATGCTCAAACTATTTTGAAAACTAAGATAGGTGATCATGCACCAGCTGGGAGAAAGATGGCCCTGGCTCAGTTTCTTTCAAAGTCTCTGCTGATGCTTGAAACATGTCAAAAATACCAATGTTCACTCTTTGTCCCCATAATTCCAGTTTGGCTTTGAATGCAGCCACTTTATCTGCCAACTTGAACACTCTTATTCTCCCCTGAAGTGACAGATTGAGTTCATTGAGCAGGTTGAGTGTGTCACACAAGTAAGCAAGTTTTGTGACCCATTCTGTGTTGCTGAAGTGTGCTGCCGGTGGTGACTGCTTTTCTAAAAGAAATCTCTGGAGCAGCTCTTGTAACTCAAAAACTCTGGCCAGTGATCTACCTTTGGAAAGCCATCTCTCTTCTGTGTATAAGAGAAGCCGTGTGCTCTGCGTCCATCTCCTCACAGAGCTGTGCGAACAGACGTGAGTTAAGGATGTGTGCTTTAATGTGGTTGATAATTGTAATCACACCCCGCAAAACATCGTTTAATTTTTTGGCTATCCAGCATTTCTCTATGGATGACTTAGTGGACTGACATTCAGAAGCGACCCTTTGACCTGAACAGGGAAACCAGAAAGCCGTCTAGTCATGTGTGCCCGTGCATATACTGACACAAAATGACCGATTCAGTTTTCCCGATATGTAATCATTCAAAGACTTGAGTAGTTCTGCAGCTGTGGTGTTGGTTGGCAACAAAAGTGTACATATCATATCCTCATGCACATCCTCCTGAAAAATATATTGCACAAAAACATTGTTGCCTTGTTGTCAACATCAGTAGACTCGTCAACTTGGATTACATGCCACAGTGACTCCTTAATCCTCTCTAACAGTTGTGCCTCAATATCTTCTGCTGTTTCATCAGTTCATCTAGTTATGGTGCTAACCAAAAGAGGAACACGTGCCACCTTTTGAACTGCAGCCTCTCCTAAATGTCCTTACCAGCAGGCAGGATCAACTCTTCACCAGCAGTAAAAGGCTTCTTAGCTTTAGCAATGCAGTTAGCCACTAAGAATGATGCTGTCACTGCAGACACATTTGATGAAGTGGTGGCCTTCAATAATTGCTTATGTTCTTTCTGTGCACATTATTTTTTCTTTTGAAAAACTCCAAAGGCTTGTCTTTTAATGCAGGGTGTTTGGTCTCCATGTGGTGAGGCAGTTTTGAAGGTTTCATGACTCTGTTGGAGAGCCGGTGGCCACATATTACACAAAGTGGGCTTGCAGAATGTGAATCACCTGTTGCAATGAACCATAATTTAAGTAGGACTCTTGGTATTTTCTTTTAAATTCAGCTTTCATTTTGTTGGCAGTCTTAGGTTCCTCTGTTGTCTCATCGTTGGGTCTTTCCCACTTTTCAAAGAAGCTCTCCAGTGACATTTGTCTTTTACTCAGTTTTGCTAGGGTTAGCTTGTGGGCTTACCGAAACTGTGACTGAGACAAGGACAAGTGGGCAGTGTGGGGCAAGAGGGGCGGACAGAAGTGATCAATAAAATAATGGCGGGCTACATGCATACTAAAGTAAGTGTTGGATTCTGACTTAAAGCTGCCACCAAATGCAGCTGTACAATTAAAGTACATCAACTCACTTGTCACTATAAAGCCTGCCACCAGATGCAGCTTAATTGTCACTTGCCACTCACTGATGGGATTTTGATATGAGTCTGCAAGCAATTGATATATTAGGGTCTCCATGCAGTCAAACCTCTCTGCTAATGTTAATCTGTATTTGCAGCCACTGCCTAGTGCTACCATCACTACCTCAGCTCCACCTCAGGTCATCAGGCAATAGATTCTCATAAGGAGCACACAGCCTAGATCCCTCACGTGCACAGTTTACAGTGTGGTTCATGCTGCTATGAGAATCTAATACTACGGCTGATCTGGCAGGAGGAGGAGCACAGGCAGTGATGTGAGCAATGCGGAGCGGCTGTAAATACAGATGAAGCTTCACTAGCTTTTCCTCCTGCTATGCAGCCCGGTTCCTAACAGTCCATGGACCAGTACCAGGGTTTGGGGACCACAGCAGTAGACAGAATCCTGCCTCTGCCCTGTCCCCACCTGCTCCCCGATTGCACCATACTTGTTATCACCTCAACTGCCTGCCCTTGTTAATATCTGGCCAGCCACACCTGGCTTAAGACACTCTTCATTTCCCTCTTTCACACCATGTGAAGGCATCTGAGTGACAGTCTCCTGGTGATTCATCTCTACCTTCACCACGGGCCTGCAAGCTCCTGGAGGTCAGGGGTGGCGGTTTGTTGGCCACATCATCCCAACACCTAGCCCAGTTTCAGACACATAGTCAATTTGGGGGCTGATTAACAAAGTGCATGGGCAAATAAATTCAAAATGAATCAAAGAAAATTAATTCTGAAAGATTTTGGATCAGGTCATCTGTAACTAGTTATTCAAAGCTTATCTCCCGCTAGGCAGCTTTTGTGAATATGAACCCTTCAGTGATAACAGCAGCTCTGAAACAGTTCTTAGAGGTATATAAATAAACAATGGAATTACACAGTGGTGGGTTGTTTAATCTTTTCCAGAATCATACCAATCCTATCAGTGGATGGAGTACTTTCTCCATGGTAACATTTCTTTGAACACAAAAGATCCTTGCACTCTGAAAGCAACAACTCCGGGATGCTATTCCTGCCAACTCCAAATCCTGATTAGCTAGAACCTTGGACCAAAGAGAGCCCACAGAACAAGTGATACCTCGTGTTCTGCATATTGATGAGATGAAAAGAAGACACAAACTGTGATCTGTGGATCTCTGCATTATAATCATCACCACAAAAGACTGGTAAACAATACTTGCTCTAAGCAAGGAACCAAATATGACAAATAGATTCTTTATTTTTGGATGAGGGAACAATAGGAGAACCAACTGATTCTGATGTCCCTTAAGGATGCTGTGCCTCTAACGTGCATAAGAATCTATAATTTATAAGGGTAAACATTGGACAAGTCTCTAACACTCTGAAATGCCCAGAATTCACTGAAATATGCAAGCACTGATACGAGCCAGAGAGGCAGAAAGAGACGGAATGTCAATAGTCAGCTACTGCTGCAGCTTTACTGCTACAGCATTAAAAAGATAGAGAATGTGACTTGAGGCACAGCAGAGTCTAAACATTTAGATTCTCTGTTTTGGAGATATGTGGACGCAAACCAGGAGCAAAAGTTGTTACAGAATAGTAGATACGATTGTTCTACCCATAATTTCTAAAATCTATAACAATACTCTAGAAATTGTTGGAAGGAATCGTCACATAAAAGCTCTATCACATAAACCCACCCCCATAGCGGGGGTGTGTTAAAGTCCAAGGTTTAATTTTATTTTTGTTCAACTTGGTAAACTCTGACAATGAAATGAATTAAGGTAATGCATTCATTTAGCAAATATTTATAGACTAGCTA
Organism: Lepilemur ruficaudatus; assembly: GCA_963574885.1. NCBI lineage: Eukaryota > Metazoa > Chordata > Mammalia > Primates > Lepilemuridae > Lepilemur > Lepilemur ruficaudatus. Next base: position 15,591 of record CAUYRT010075790.1, read on the forward strand.
CTATGTCTGAGGCAATGTTCTAGATTTTTGAGACACAGTGAGCAAAACCAAGTTCTCAGCCCTCATGGAGTGGATATTCTAGCTATTCTAGTGGGGGAGGCAAGACAGACAATAAGAACAAAAGAAATGAGAGTAAATGTTACGGTATAGATTAGAAGGTGATAATGCTGTGACCAAAAAAAAGAGGAGAGAGGGATGATGGGCTGATATTTTGAATAAACTGGTTGAGTAGGTGCCATAGAAAACAAGAGTTAAGCAAAGAATGACTGGAGGTAAGAAAGTTAGCCATGAAGATGTTGAGAAAGGAACATTCTGGGCAGAGTGAATAGCCAGGGAATCTTTATTTTGTTGTGGGAACAAGGAAGCTAGAATGACCAGCACAGTAGTTATAATAGCTCATTGGTTAATCTATCTTATATGGACTGTAAGTTGTAAAGCAATCTCTGGTGTGCCATATTATTGGGGAAGTTTCAAGGGTAATTTTGACTCTGTATACTTTTCATTTTAAGAGCAAAGTTCTGACTCTAAACATCAGTAGGATGCTAATTTAGTTAACTGTGTTGTATTATCTGGAGGAGTGGATTTTAATGTTTCTGTGATAAGGTAGGGTATAAAATATTTTTTTCTGCAATATTAAGATATATTAAACTAGTTAAACCCATCATAAAAAGAAGTGACATTACTATGATAATACCTATTGCAATGCCATTTTGTAGAAGAATTAGATTTTGCATTGTGTTTTATGTATGAATCACTAATTAATAAAAAATATTCTGCAAGGAAAAAAATAGTTTATTGGTTAAGCTAATGCAATGGAATCTTAGTGGTTTATCAGAATAGAAATTTATTTTTTGCTCACATAAAGTCCAGTGGGAAAAGAGGCAGTAACTCAGTTTCATTCAGAAGCCCAGGCTGATGTTGGCTCTGTTATCTTCAACACGTGAATTTCAAAGTCATCTCGGACATTGATATCCAGCAGATGGAAAAAAGAGAGCATGAAAAATTACAAGAGGTTTTAAGAGACCAGGGTTAAGAAGACTCTTCCCATTTGCCCAGGAGTGAGGGGTTCCCCAGGATGTGAGACTTTCGGTGTTAAAACCTGGACAGTTGTGAGCTAACCAGGGTGGTTGGTGATCATAGCAGGCCTAGAAGTGCCTCCTGAGGGGCCACATGCTACAGCCCGAAGTCAGTTATGTGACCTCCCCTGATACAAAGGGGCTTAGCAACTGCATTCCAGCTGAGTACCGGGACAGATGAAATGAAGTCAGATAAGAATGGGGAAAAGATTGCATGGGACAGACAGTTGGAAGGGCTTTGTGTTTTACTCTTAGATGAGAAGAAATTAGAAGATTTTTAAGGAGAGGATTGATATTTTAATTATTGTATTTTTCAATTGGACAAAGCACATTTTTAAATACTAGGCACTCCAGTGAGCATTTTCAAATATATAAGTAATTTGATCCTCAGAGCCACCTTACAAAATAAGTATCCCTATAATCCCCATTTTACAGAGGAAGAAACTGAGGCACAGAGAGGCTTGGTAACTTGCCCAAAGTCATTGAACTGTAGGTGATGAAGCTGGCGTTCAATCCAGGCAGTGTAGCTAAAGCCTGAATGCTTTGAACCACTATGATATTCACCACTGAGATAATTTCCAGTGTTTTGTAGGATCCTTAGGAAAAAAAGCAATAAAAGTGGTTTATATGTTATTGGCCTTTCACATCCTGGGGAAGCTTTCTCTCTCCTGCAGGTAGGCATGTGGCCATGTCACTCTACCTGGGCCTGCCCTCCCCATCCCCACCTCTCCTCCAGAGGGATGATGCCCCAAAGCAATAACCATAGTGTGCATTTTTGTGGTGGATGGAAGGAGCAACAGTGAAAGGAAAGGAAAAAGGTATTTTCATCACACTCTCAAAGAGGTCAAAGACCTCTGCCCACTACCGACTTCCAAAATTTTCTTTCTTTCTATTTCATGTCAGACTAAATTCTGTTGCCTAACAATATAGAACTTTTGCTTTACATCTATATACATTTTGCTTTATTATAACTTACTTGAATATAATTTCATAATTTAAGCTTTTATAAATGTTTTAAATAATAGGATTTAAATATTAGAAAATGCTGCCACCTGCTAACATACACAACTAGTTTGAAACCAAAGTAAAGTAACCTCTGTGAAAATGTTTAGGCCAAATTCAAAATAGATTGAGTAAACATTCATTTACTTTTACAGCCAAGAAGTGCTAAAGACATCAAAACATAAATAATGACACAGAGTTCATTTTCTAAATAACCTTTCAGAAGTGAGATATCATGGAAAAAATCACGGGGATGCCAGCGCTAAATACCAGCAGATAGAAAAAAAAATTAAAAAAAACAAACCAGACCAGGGCGAGGCAGTCAGAAAAACTCAGTGTGAGCAACAAAGAAAAAAGCTTACTCATCTTGACATAGTAAGAAATAAGATCTCCCTGGGAGCTGATTATAAAATGATTAACAATGTCAGATTACACTTCCCATTCAAATTTCCATCAGGTAAGTTGATGGTTTCCACCCAACCTCTGCAAACAAAGCTCAATTAGCAATTTTCATTGCTAGATAAATAGTATGTGTTTATATATGGAGAAACAAAGCATGTTTATTGCTCACATGATTTTTTTTTCAATAAAAACACAGGAATTACTCCCCTCTTGTAACCTTGGATATTAGTGAATGTTTCTAGAATGAGTATGGAATTGCTAAAACTTCCCTCTGAGGACTGAACCAAGTATTATTTGCATACATTGGCAGCATTGCAAAGATATCATTAGTATACTTTGGTTTCATTCATAAATCAAGAGGAGAGTACCTTTCCAAAGGTACTGATTAGTGGGTTATGGACTTGGCTTCAGGGTGAGTACTAACTCTAATAAATATAAGAGTATACTTCCTTTTGTCAGTGTATTATTACCAGAGAATAAAAGAATTAGGATAAATTCATGGAGTTTACAACATTAATGAGCTCATGTTAAATGCAATTTATTGGTAGCTTTTAGTAACCAAACACAAACAAATTTTAAGTAAGAGTTAAAGAGTACAGTCTCAATTTCTTTATTTCAGAGTCAAACTCTGAAAAAAAAAGATGTTTACATAAATATCGAAATCCTTATTCTTCAAAACAGGAGTATGCAGATGATATACCAAGGTTGGAAAAAAGATTAGAAATCGTTTATATTTATTTAAACCTTACTAAAATTATTTTATATACATTTTACTATTTATAGTATTTAATAGTGTGACCACACTTGTATATGATTCATAAATAACTAAATATGCATAAATTTGGATTAAGTTCTCAACTGTTTTTAATTGACAGGGTATATAATCCAAAAAGTGATGAGACAATGTCACACGATACTCTTCTTATCTTCTGTACAGCTACTTTGATGTGAGAATGAAACAAGTAAACCATCCCAAAAGAGGGAAAATAGTAACAGCTAAAGTAGAAAACTTCCAGCTCGATAAGATGACACAGGACAGTTTTGTGCATCTGTAGTGGCTGGTCCTGCTGCCCCAACACATACCCTGAGCCCACCTCTGCTTTCAGCTGCAGCTGTGGGCACGGTTCAGTGGGAGCTCAACTCACGTTGACAGCTGCTACTTCCAGCCTGGCCTCAGTTTCTCTTACTTTCAGATCCCAGGTCTTCCCTAAAGAACTTTTCATTTAGAAAAAAACTAATAATAAGTTAGGTGGAAACAGTGAACTGTCACTATCTAAACACATTTGTTAGGGAGTGAATGTTGGCAACTGTTAAGTATTTCTGGTTTGACAGTATGGGTATGAATGATTTCAATAATAAAAATATAAACTGTAGGCCCCGAATAATGTTTATGTGAGCATGCACACTCCATTTGCAGAAAGGACCAGATGATCCCAAACTAAATTTTTAGTGAAGAAAGTAAACTGAGTGTTTTATAATTAAAAAGCAGGAATAGCTGTGAATGGAAAGCATGGCCAATTTAAGATGAAACCAAAAATGTACTCAGAATGAATGGTCCTTCCAGAAAATGATCCAACTGAAAAATCCAACGGGCTTATTGTGCATGTACACAGTGGAGCTTTTCAACATTGCCCGGCTTCACATGGTAGCCAGACTAAACTGGATTTTGGGGGTTGGAGGTGGACCCACATCCAGGGGATGTGGTGAGCACTGTGAAGGGGAGGGGCATGCTTGATGTGTATTTGGGGATGGGTATTAGGGGTCTCAATGGGGGGTGGGAAAGCCTCTAAAACTGATTTATGTGACTAGCTGTACAACTTGGTAAATTTACTAATAACCATTTAATTGTACACTTGAAATGGAGTAAAGACATGATATGTAAATTACACTTCAATAAAGACAAAAAAAAAGAATGTGCTAATCTTACATAACACAGTAGGCTCTTTCAAAATGACTTAATTGTATGTAAAAATGAATATCCATGGAAATACATACCATCTAACCAATAAAAACTACAGAAAGAATTTGTATTTTGCTTCAATTCTCAGCCTGTTCCAGGGACCCTGACAGCAGTAGGCCATGGACCATTCTTTTAGAATCACCAACTTTTAGACATTGTAATATCTCTAGACTCTACTTGCTACAGAGACTTTGTAGCCTCACTAACAGAAGAGATGATGTTGTATGAGGCTTTTTGTCTTATTTGCTCTTGTTTTTCATTTCTGTGGTTATATTTTAATCTTTCTTATATCTTTGGCTCTTTGCATTTGCACACTGCTGAGTGGGAGACAGTACCCTCTATCTATTTTGGAAAAACAAGGCTCCTCTTTTTATCTTTAGTAAGCTGTGGTGAGCTGTCTTCATCTGTGCTGGGCTTAATTTCCAAGTGCTCCTCTAACTCCTGGATTGGACTCACTGAACCTCTGTTTAGTGAGACTTTTTTGGTTTCATTATAAGCCTTAGGCCTCCTAGCCTTCACAGGGGGATCTACCAAGAGCAGCACAGCTACAGAATCATGATCTTATTGGCAGCAGCTTCTTTTTGTATTTGTTGGCCTACTTGACCATTCCCACCACTTTGGTCTCAAAGCCAATTTCCAGTTGGTTCTAAATGAGGGTCTCAGTTCTTTGGTTCTGCTCAACCAATGTAAGGTTTTTATGGAGAGGGAAAAAGTTATGTTTTAAAAAATATAAACTTATAAAGAATTCCATTTTAACAGTTTTGTCTCAATTACCTTTGCAACTTTTCCATGAAAATATTTTTTATTTAAAAAATAAAAATGACCTTATTTTAAATAAAATAATTTTATTATTTATTATGAAATTGTTATTATTCATCTAAAATAATAGACGCTTTAAAAAAGCAAAGTGGAGAATTGAGATGATAACCCCTGTCAAGTATCCATTTTTCATTAGCAACGAACGGTGAGGAGGTCTTCGGAGTTTGCCATGATGCTTGGTGGTGATCACTCTTTCAAGTAAGATAATAAATGTTAGCCCATTTCAAATAAAATGTTTGTAGTATATCTACTATGTTCACAAAATGCTAGGCCCTTCCCATTTTAATTCATGGTTTTTGTGGTTTTTTTAGCTTTAACAGAAGCTTTTGAGCAGAAGAAGAAAGAGTCATGGGAAAAAGTTCTGTCCCTATTTGTTACATTCTGAGCTTTAAAAGATGGTCCATCCTGGTATTTAGTGAATGCTATTAAGGAGAAATATTTGCAAACCGGGATTCTCAAGGGATATATTACGGAAGTTACAATAGCAAGTGAAAATTTGGAGTGTCCCTTCCTTACCAGAGGGGATCCTACGCATTGCTGTGGCATGGAGCTCTCTGATAACCTGGACTGGTTTCTTCCCCTTTCCAAGGCCAAGCCCAAATCTTATCCCAGGTGCTGGCAACTGAAGTAATGAAACCATTTGAGTGTGTGGTAGTTGTATATTTATATTTGTACCTAAAGCATCCCAAGTTTGACAAGTGATGAGTTCAGGCATCAGGTGGGTGCCTTCTGGGCTGTGGCAATGGTTACATGGCATCTTGCTTATGCAGAACCGCTTTATGTGAGTCTCTTTGGGGAGAGAAGGTGCTGTGGGTCTTGCGAAAGTTGACTAACCACAGCGGGGCAAGTTTGAAGGGATGTTGGAAGCTGTTGAATCTTTGCTTTTTGCCTGTCCCAAATCTAAAAGCTGTATTTCTATGTAATTCCTCGGTATCAAAGTATTGGCTCATATGCTGACATCCTGACATATTCATGCTTTTATTAATTAGCAATTAATGCCAAAAGTGAGGAACAGGCATTTGCAAAGAGCCCAATTAAAGACTACATCATTGTCAAAATGCCTAAAAACCGGAAACCCAGCAGGCAGGAGAGTCATGGCAAGCAATGCCCCACTGAGCAATTATTCTTGTTCAAATCCTCTACAGTATGAAAACTTGTCAAGCCGCCTTAAAAATACTTTTTCCTGGATTGATACTACTAGTGGAGATAACACATTGTTAGTCAAGTTCAGGAGGAAAGATTTTCAGAAAGCAAAAGCATTTAACACATACATCCATATTTTAGTTTCAAGCAATGCTGAGGAAATTTCTCTCATAATTAAAAAAAACCCACTAATTAGACAATTAAAACTACTCAAATAAGTTAGATACTTACAAATATAACCTACCTTTCTATGATGTAGCCTGTTTTACAAAGAATGACACAAGTTTGATTGTACATTTGGGAGTCACTTAGACCTACAGTTACATCCTCAGTCTGCTACGTCATAGCTGTGTGACCTGGGAACGTCCTTATTTGTTTGTTTTTAACTACTTTGAATGCCAGTTTTCCTATTCGTAAAATTGAGATGGTCAACACAAGTTGCATTCTACCATGGTGCTGATGCTGATTTGATGTCAGGCTGTATATTTTTTTTTTTTTTTTTTTTGAGACAGAGTCTCACTGTCTTGCCCTGGCTAGAGTGCCGTGGCATGAGCCTAGCTCACAGCAACCTGAAACTCCTGGGCTCAAGCGATCCTTCTGCCTCAGCCTCCTGAGTAGCTGGGACTACAGGTATGCGCCACCATGCCCGGCTAATTTTTTCTATATATATTTAGTTGGCCAATTAATTTCTTTCTATTATTAGTAGAGACGAGGTCTCGCTCTTGCTCAGGCTGGTTTCGAACTCCCGACCTTGAGCAATCCACCCGCCTCGGCCTCCCAGAGTGCTAGGATCACAGGCGTGAGCCACCGCGCCCGGGCCAGGCTGGATATTTTAAGGTACTTTTTCTCCTTGCACGTTTCCTTACCTTTTCTCCTTTCTTCCCTCTGCCCATTCCAAGTGGTTGGTTCCCTTGCCTTATTCCTGTCAGGAGTGGGGAAGGTGCGATGCAGAAGTAGCCTGCAACTCTATCTGGACTTATCTTTCCTAAAGCAAAAGCTCATGGAACTTACAGGCTTTACATAGGGAGGAGAAGGAAGAGGAGGGTGTGTGGAGAGGAAAGAATCTGGAAAACTCAGTGGGAAAAGGATTTCCTTCAGTTTACACAAACACCCTGTCACTGCCAGAAGGACCAAGTGAGATCTGTGGATTCTGAAAGCAGGAAGTGTTCGTTGCATTCTGGTAGCATTCAGAGAGGAAGCAAAACTCCAGAGAGGAATGGCTAGGCGATGAGTGCAGGCCGAGGAGAGCACAGGAAACTTCATGATGGCTCCTGGCCCACACGTGAGCAGCTGAGCACCGCTGGACCTGAGAATCCATGCAGGTAGGGACGATGCACACTGCAGTAAGACCTGTGAAAATGCTTTAGCAATGCCTAAGGGTCCCCCCACTCTGTTTCCTTGTTTTTTGGTATGATCCCAGGCAGTAGTGTAACTCTGGTGTTGGTGAGGGAGAAAGCCAGACAGTGATTGACATTCATTTTCCTGCCAGCCAGACGGACGGGTACTGAAATGAAATTTACATTGATTTATTGAAAATAAAGATATGAAATATTTCTTTCATACTTGACTATGTGGAATGAGATTCATACCCAATACCCATCACAACATGTAAAACAGTGTTATCACAGGTATGCAGAAGATGCTCCATTAATTATAGCTATCATTATTTGTCAACTGGCATTAAAAATTATAAAAGGGTGAAGTAAAAAAATTTAAAAGTAAAGGATTTTTTTTTTTGCATCTTCTTAACTCCCAATATGAGACACTATTCTATGAGAGACAAGTTTGGATGTACTAGGCATATTTTCTTTGAACTCAAACTTGGAACGCATTTCCCATTGTAATACTTAACTGATTGCCAGAATGGTTGAGATGTGATATAATATCTTGGGGGAGGGAGAAGAGCATCCGTAGACAAATACAACTGTGTGGTTTGGATTTAAAAGTCTTAACCTTATTTAACTGGATAATAGTAGGCTCTTAACACATACATCTGAGGGCTTTCTGACTGTTTTTGTTTTGCTTTTGGTATTTACCTCTGTTGATTCTAGCAATGGGCATCTTAGATAAGTAAATAATACAATCTTGGGCAAATGATGCTTTTGACTGGTTTGGTGAAAAGAGTATTCAACTGAGATTCCAAACCAAGGAATTTGAGTCTTGGTTATGAACTTGGAGCTCTATGACCTGGGATGAGCATGAGAGTGGGTGTGAGGAGGAACACCAGAGATGCCTTTCATTTCCAGCAATGGCTAGGGTGTATTTCAACCTATTTTCCTTCACCTCCCTGCGAGTACCTTCCTGTCTGGCACTGTTCTTTACCTTCTCGATCTTCAGAAGTCTGAGAATTTGGAGATCTGTTTTGGGGAGTATTTATTAGGTTACTAAAATAACTTTGGATTTTCACCCAGGCGAAGAAGGCAATGACAGTCTTTCTATTTGAATTCTTCCAACATTTGCCTGTGTCTATGATCCTGGGCTGGGATCTTGTATGCTAAGCAAGGAAAATCTGGGTAAGGAGGTAGAGGTCATCTTTGGTTTTCTTCAGAGCTCATGCCTTGAGCCCACTTCCAACATCCAGGGGTACAGGAACTCAGGATGTCTTTAGTTGTTCCACGTCCTTCTAATTAATACAAGGCTCCAATGTGTGCCTACAGTGACCACACACTTGGTTTGCCTGGGACAGTCTCAACCTGCTTGTGAAACTTTTCCTACTGTACTTCCTAATTTTAATGTTTCTCTTGCTCTCCAAGATGGCAATGAACTAATCTGATCAATTAGTTCATTGTTATTATTATTGCTGCTAATAATAAACACTCATATTATAGATTATAAAATCTTGCCTCTGTGATAATTGATGAATTTGCTCTCTCTTAGAATAGTACGTGCATAGCAAATCAAGTCTTCTGTAGACAATGCCTCTTTTCTATGGCTCTTCACTGAGAGTTACACCTAAGGAAAGTATGAAAACATGGGGCAGTGTTTTTGGCTCTCCCAGTGAGGCTAGGTGTGCCACTAGACTTTAATACCCCAGAGTCCAGGGTTTTTAAATGTCCTGCTAACAATGCCACATTGAGAAGTTCTGGAACCTCTAACCCAAAAGGTGGCTCTGAAAAGCACACCTCAAGTCATGCAGCATGGGATGGGGTTGACAGGCCAGAAGGTAAAATAAGGTAGAGCCTCATGAAAACGCCAAGGAGTTAGTTGCTCTCATCTTTCTTGAATGACCATGAAGTTTCAGACCAAACCTAGGAAAGTGAACACAAACTTTTTACCGCTAAGTCACAGACACAAGGGAAGGAATGGCTTTCTCTTGATTTCCCTCAATCTAACAAAATCTTAACTTTTTGACGTCACCCTGGTAAGCAGAGCTACATGAAACCAAGAAGGACACAAACAACTTGTAAACATTTTCTCAATTCCACATGGCAAATTCATGAGCCTAGAAGTGAAAGAAATACACATGATAGAGTTTAGTGGTTGAGGGCAGAGGTTTCTGGGGGAGAGACAAAAGTTTAAATTTCAGCTCAACCATTTACTATGTGATCTAGTTCAATCTACTTAAATTCTGAGCCTATTTTCTCATTTATAAAACAGAGAGTGAAAGAGACAAATAATGTCATTGTACTATTTTTAAAAATGGTTTTGAACTTGCAGACCCCTGATAGGACCTCAAAGACTCCCCAGGGATCCCTGATTACTTGAACTAGGCCATCAGATTGTGAGAACTGCTTACTTAAGCCGTAAGATTGTGGTGAGGATTAAATGAAGACAATATAAGAGAATTTACTACAATGCCTAGTACATAACAGAATCTCAGTCTATGTTAACTATTGTTCAATTTAGTGACTGCTAGTCACAAAAACTCTTATAATACGGAGGTGAAATTTTGTAATGATAGTGGACATGATGCTGTGGCTCAGAATTGACCCCATCGATGACTTTCCTACTGTACTTCCTGCTTTGCAGCAGCCTGCAAAATATACAGATGTTGAATTTCCATGACTATCATTTCATCTCTTTGATATTATTTGTACTTTCGTAATATGTTATATTTCATGGAATAAAATTTATTTTTAATTTTAAACTATTTTCATTATAGAAGATAGGGAAGTTAGAAATGCAAAAATAATACCATCTCCAATCTTAACTACTGAAAGAAACCACAGTGAACATTTTGATGTATTTTCTTCTAGTCTATTTTTTCCGTGCAAGCATATGTACTTTAACAGGACTGCTTATGAAGTACAAAAATAATTTTGTTTGCACAGTTAATTTATATACCTGAATTAGCAAGGTTTTCAAACTAAAAATTTATTTGGATTTATCACAATTTCAATCAATAGTTCTGTTTCTGATTTCAAAATTTGTCATAATGCCTTGAATTTGTTATGTCTTAATTCATCATGAACGTGAAGTGCTTTTTCCTTATTCCCATGTATTGACACAAGTTGCCCCTATGTAGTCATAGCCTAATTACCAACTATGAAATGAAAGGTGATGTACCTGCCTCCAATGAAACCTGACATAAAGGACACTAATAAATTAATATAATAGATTAATTTTAGAAATTCACAACACAAATTTGTTTAGACTTCTATATATTTAACAACTTTCTCCTGAATATTTAACACTATTTTTTATTTTCTAATTTAAATATATGCAGTTTACCTTTGAACAACTTGAAGATTAGGAGCACCAACCCCCCATGCAGGCGAAAATCCACATATAACTTTGGATTCCGCAAAAACTTAACTGATAACCTACGGTTGGATGGAAGCATTACGGATAACGTAACAGTCAATTAACACATATTTCAGGTGTTATATGTATTATATACTGTAATCTGACAATAAAACAAGCTACAGAAAAAATATTAAGAAAATCATCAGGAAGAGAAAATATATTTACTATTTATTAAGCAGAAGTGTATCATCATAAAATTCTTCATCCTTGTTGTCTTCCTGGTGAGTAGGCTGAGGAGGAAGAGGAGGGGTTGGTCTTGCTGTCTCAAGGGTAGCAGAGGCAGAAGAAAACCTGCATGTGAGTGGATCTAAACAATTCAAACGCTTGTTGTTCAAGGGTCAACTGTATACATTTCTAGAAATCTACTTATTGCAGTTACAGTTTATTAAAGATTCAGGGACCAGATTAGTATAGGGCCTTGTAGGCTGTTCTAAAGGGTCTGAAAATTATCCTAAGTGAAATGGAAAGTCATTTTAAGGAAGAGAGTGGTACAATCTGGTATTTTAGCAAACAATTTGGGTAAAGTACAAACTAGTGAGGAGTGCATGTGGAGTGCAGAGATCACTGTTGCTGTTGTTTCGGTTCACGTGAGAGTTGATGTAGCTTGGATAGGGTGGAGCCAGCAGATATGCAGAGAAATGGACGGAGCCGAGCTGTGCTTTGAAGATGGAATGAACGGGACTGAGTGATGGATTGGAGGTGGTGATGAAGGAGGGAAAGGGGCAAGAATGTGACTTAAGTCCGGTTCATGCAACTGATGGATGGAAATGCCATTTATAGAATGGCAAATACAGAAGGAGGGAGATATTACAAGGAAAGATCAGGATTTCATTTTTGGACATGCTATTCTCATACTCCTGACTCAAGGCCATCCCATCTCCTCATGGAGGTGGCCCTACGTGGGGTCCATGCTTGTGTTAGCTTGGTTGGGAAACACGTTGCCAGGTAGCTGAAAGCTGAATGAATTTGTGGTGCAGTATTTATGGCTGGTGGCCAGTAAAATGTTGGGCGACATTTACTGTATTAAGATTCTTTCTGCTTAAATTTTTTTAAATAAAACCTTTTGTTATTTGTATAAATTTAAGGGGTACACATGCAGTTCTGTTCCATGGATATACTGTGTAGTGGCAAATAATGTACATTGTACCCGTTAAGTAATTTCTCATCCCTCACTCCCCTCCCATCTTCCCATCCTTCTGAGTTTCCAGTGTTTATTATTCCACACTATTTTCACTTGTACACATTATTTACTTACCACTTACAAGTGAGAACATGTGATATTTGATTTTCTGAGTTATTTCACTTAAAATAATGTCCTTCGGTTCCATCCATATTGCTGCAAAAGACACAATTTCATTCTTTTTTATGGCTAAAAAGTATTTTAGTGTGTGTGCGTATGCATATATATCAAATTTTCTTTATCCAATTTTTCATTGACAAACACTTAGGTTGATTGCATGTCTTGGCTATTGTGAACAGTGCTGTAATAAACATATGGGTGCAGGGATCTTTTTGATATAATGATCTCTTTTCTTTTGAATAAGTACACAGTAGTGGGGTTGCTAGATCATATGGTAGTTCTATTTTTAGTTATTTGAGAGGTCTCTATACTGTTTTCCATAGAGGTTGTACTAATTTATATTCCACAAACAGTGTAAAAACATTTTCTTTTCTCCACATCCTCTGGACATCTGTTATTTTTTGAATATTTAATAATAATCATTCTGATTGGTATAAGATGATATTTCATTGTGGTTTAATCTGCATTTCTCTGATGATAGTGATGTTGGGTGTTTTTTCATATGTTTGTTGGCCATTTGAATGTCTTCTTTTGAAAAATGTCTATTGATGTCCTTTGCCCACTTTTAATGGGGTTATTTGTTGTGTTTTGTTGTTGCTGCTGAGTTGTTTGAGTTTCTTATAAATTCTAGATATCAGTCCCCTTTCCAATACATAGTTTGCAATATTTTCTCCCATTCTGCAGGTTGTCTGTTCACTTTGTTGATTATTTCTTTTGCTATGCAGAAGCTTTTTAGTTTAATTAAGTCCCATTTGTCTATTTTTGCTTTTGTTGCATGTGCTTTTGAGGCCTTAGTCAGGAATTCTTTGCTTAGACCAATGTCCAAAAGAGTTTTTACTAGGTTTCCTTCTAGTATTTTTATAGTTTCAGATCTTACATTTAAGTCTTTAATTCATCCTGAGTTGATTTTTGTATATGGTGAGAGATAGGAGTCCAGTTTCATTCTTTTGTATATTGCTATCCAATTTTCCCAGCACTATTTTTTGAAAAAGGTGTCCTTCCCCAGTGTATGTTTTGTTGATTTTGTCAAAGATGAGCTGGCCATAGATATGTGGTTTTATTTCTGCATTCTCTATTCTGTTCCATTGATCTATGTGTCTATTTTTATGCCAGTCCCATGCTGTTTTGGTTACTATACCCTTGTGGTATAATTTGAGGTCAGGCAATGTGATCCCAGCTTTGTTCTTTTTGCTTAGGATTGCTTTGGCTATTGGGGTTCTCTTTTTGTTTCCATATGAATTTTAAGATTGTTTTTTCTAATTCTGTGAAAAATGACATTGGTAAATACCTAGGAATATATTTAACTAAGTAAGTGAAAGATTTCTACAAGGAAAACTACAAAACACCGGTGAAAGAAATGATAGATGACACAAACTAACGAAAAAACATCCCATGGAAATGGATCGTAATAATCAATATCATTAAAATGGTCATACTTTCCAAAGAAATCTACAGATTCAGTGCAATCCCTATCAAAATATCAATGTTATCTTTCTGTTTTAAATAGCAGAAACTCAGTTTTAATTTGCTTATTCAAAAAAGGGAATTTATTGGTTCATGTATCAGAAAAGTTCAGAATTGCCCCAGGCACAGCTGGATATTTAAGCTTTAAATGATGTTCTCTCCCTTTCTCTCTTTCTGTCTGCCTGTCTGCCTCATTCCTGCCTTCTTTTCTCTCTCTCTTCTCTATTGTTTCATTCTCAGACTCTCTTTTTTTCCTGATAATAAAGATGACTGTTACTTTCAGGTTCACACAGTCCTCGTAGCTCCCAAAGTTAAAGGGTGTGTGAGAGCCTCTGCCCAGGTATCTTGTCCCTAAGATTTCTAACTACCATAGGGATGGAGTTCTTTGATTGAACAATCTGGATCACAAGTTCACTCCTGGGTGGGGCAGAGTTGCCTCCGATACAACCAAGAGAAAGAGGCTCTGCAAAGAAGTGAGTGTGATCCCAGAAGATGAAGGAATACTATGCAGGCTAAAAACTAGTCAGTGACAAGAAACAGTGACTTTGTTTTCAAAATTGTTCTCTCTCCAGTTCTTCTCTTTGGTAGGAATTGCATTGCCAGGCTAGTTATCTATTAAAGCCGGATCATGACATGTCCTTGTTTTCTGTATGAACAAGAATGCTTATATTTCTATTTGTAATGGCAGAAGGCATGTGCCCACACCATTTAGAGGCGGTAACAAGCAGTCAAGCTATAAACTAAAAAGAATGGTGGAAAAATAATTATAAAAAAGTAGTAATCATCTAGTGGGGAGGCAGAGAGTGGATTGAGGAATATAGATGAAATAAGAAGGTAGAAAGTTGATCATTCTTGGAGCTGGGCAATGAGTAAATGAGGATTTACTGCCTCCTTTTATGTGTATATGTTTGAATTTTTTCTTAATAAAAAGTAAAAATTTTAAATAATGGTAGGGGGTTGTCAGTGAGTAATAGGCAGAATACATCATTTTTCAATGACAACTAGAAATTATTGTTTTATGTTTCAAGATGTCATTCTTCCTGGACTCTTGAAATAACATTATGCCATGGGCTTGGTATGGAAATCAGTTGGGAATTGGCACTAAATTCATCCATAATAACCCATAATTAACGAATTACCTGAGTCAAAGTCCAGGGAAAAGTTAAAATAAAGAAAATAAAACTGCAAATAGCCTTAGAATATTCTCAGCAGATTTCTCTATAAGGTGATGGTGTCTGTGTTAGTTGTCATGATGAAATACATTAAAACTGTCTGCTCCTTGGATAAAATTTTGACCTATTGAATTCAGGATTACAGTCTATTAAAAAGGAGATAAAAATTTCAAATGAAATATGTTAAGCTATTAGGTTTAATATCTTGAGAATACCAAAGATTTCCTTTTTTAAAAATGGGGTAGGCTGTACTTTGTGTTCCAACCATAAGCTTGAAAAGAGTGAGAACAAAAGAAAAAAGAAAAAGAAAAAAATCACTCAGTCTTCCATAGCAGTCCCTGTGTAGCTGGAGATGAGAGAATTTCCCCAGGCACTTTATTTAGCTTAAGCCCTTTAATCCACTCTAACATATGAGTGAGCAATACCCAGATTCAGTAAGTAATTCTGTAAAGTTCATGGCTCTTGACCTTGGTTTATAGAGTTGGGTAAATAAATTTCCAAAGTGTCAACCGAAAATAATCAAGGTTTCTACCTGACATAACTCACGGACTCTATACCTTACACTCTGTACATTTTTACACTACATCTAATGGTCAAATTCATGTCCTCTGTGAGTTTATTATTTTTGTTTTACTAAAAATGACTTATGACACAAGAGTTTTGACATTATATTTCAGTTTTAATAAAGTTAAAGATACTTTCTTCCGATTTTTATTTTGCATGTCACCTTACTGACGTGGGTATGGTATAAAAATGTGTGTGTGTGTTTAGGCTAAAATAGAAACACACACACACATGGTAAAATAGTGCCTAGCATGTTGTAAACGTGCTACCTATTTTATTTGAGGCATTTTTTTTTCTTTAATGAATGTTTCTGTTGCTCTGACTTCATCTGAATAAAAATATTATGAAAAAGGAATTATCAAGTATGGTTTGTCTTACCTGTCCTCTTGCTTATACGGACTCAAGGAAAAAAGGGAAATCAGGAAACGTCCTCTGAGGGCAGAGTCTGACCTTTATGCTAATTCTTAGTTCCTCCATATTGATTGGAAACCTCACCTTAGAGGAAGAGGATCTGAGTCTTTTGGCATTTACTGTCTTGTTTCCTTTGCCCTTTGTTTTTGCTTGATAATTGATATGGTTGGTATACCCATAGGAACTTTTGAGCACTGGGCACAGATTTTCACATCCAAAAATAAACAAATAAAGAGGTTTTAGCCAATCCCACTGAATGTGGATGATCAGTACAGTCAAGTGGGATGTAGCCACACAGTGGGCATGTGTTAAGTTGATAATGTGGACCAGCACTGATGCATTTGCTTCTATGCTACATTTGGCACTAAATACAAACCCTTCCCAACTTAGTAATTTCAATTCCTTCCATTAAACTCTTCACGTTCATCTCTTTTGTTTTTCTGATCATCTGTGCTCAAAGTTTTTTACCATAAAATTTGCAAATATTTTTGCTGAACTGAACAAATCACTTTTTCCGTAAATCAAGAAAGGGACCCTTTTTCCAATCCTCCAAGACCTATAATACCAGAGTAGACAACTTAATTTCTTTCTTCCTTTGGATCTATGTTATAATTGAGGCCACATATTTTTGGAACGTCACTAATTTTCACCAATTTTATTTTTTTACAAGTGTACAGTTCCTCTTAGAGTTATATAAAACATTTCAAAAATCATGGTTCATCTTGTTGCTTAAAGAATTTTAGGTTCATAATTATACCCAGTAGCCAGTAGTCTAATTTCTTAATGCAAAATAGTATACCTTATAGACACTCAAAAACAATTTGTTGAATAAATGAATTTTAAAAATTGAATATTACATATTTCTTTTGAATTATAACTATTTAAAAAATGCCTAACACAAACTTGGCACATAGTAGGCATCCAATGAGTGGTAGGTAAAACTAACATGCATATCTGGACAACTAAATACAGTAGATATAAATCAATGACTTTATTCACAAATATTTGATTCAACAACTCTTTATTGAGAATCTACTCTTTCCCAAGGACAGTCCTAGTACTGGGGAAAATAGATATGCAGTCCCTGACGCAGCAAAATTTAGATGCTGTGGGGCAATAGATATTAATCCAATAATTACACTTAGGATTGAGTGATGGGGAAAGTACTTTCAGGAAAAAATATGGTTGTGTGAGAGAATATAATAAAGAAAAATTGTGTATACTGGAGGTGGACAAGGGCTCAGGGAAGACTTTCCGGCAGAACCTATGTTTAAGCTGAGACCTAAAGGATAAGAAGGAAAGATAGTTGGCAAGAGGATTTGGGGTTTGGGAAAGAAACAGCATGTGTGACATGATTTTGAAGAGCTAGGAGTGGACAAAATTAGGTAAGCCCTTGCGAAGAAACTGCTTAGTGATTGTAAATGATGATGCTGGAGGTCGGATAAGATGGTAGATGTGTGAGGCATGATTAAATTTTATTTAAAATTGTTAATCTAGTTACAGAATTTAGAAGTTGAGTGATCAAAAGGGACTTGTGTTACTAAGACAAAATAGTGACCTCTCCAGATTGAGATGGGACAGGGGTGTGCTGAATCCCACGTATACAGGCTTGGAAGACCAGATTGTGTGCATCTCTTCCTAATTCTGCATTCAGTGACATCACATTGGTAGCTTGAAATCAACCATGGTAGGAGTATTTATACCATGGAAATTGGCAAATGCTACAAATGAGAGCTTTTGTCCCCTGGAGAGCCAGTTAAACATTCACCAGTATACCACTGGTTGGAGAGGAAGAAGGATGATTGAGCCAGAGGTAAGGATAGTGGAGGTGGCTAGAATGGTAGGGTGATTTGATTTGCTCAGTGAATGACCCAGTCCTTGCAACCTTCAGTTATTAGTTCCAGCCATCTATGCATCTTCCGTGATTCACTAACTTAATGACAACAGTAATAATAGCAATGTATCCTAATTCTGAATGCCTACTATATTCCAGTAATGTGCTAGGTGTTCTTCCTAGGCAACTTGTGTAATTTTAACAAATTTATTAATTGGGACTTATCACTCAAATCATATATGAGGGAATGCTGAGATCAAGAAGTTTCAGTGACTGCTCAAGAGAAGTAATTAGCAAGTAAGAGGATTTGAACTCAAGGCTTTCTTACGCTTAGGTCATTAAATATGAAATGTCCAATTTCAAATCAAAAATGTAATTTATTATATCTCATACAAGAAGCAGTACAATTAATCAAAGTATGCACCTAAACTATTGACACAGTTTTGCCATCTTAACAATAGCTTGTTTATGCCAGCAGCAAAGAAGCCTGGAGAGTGAGTGGCCATGAAATCACAAAAGGTATTTTCCACAGCTTGTTGAGAACTGAATATTTTTCCTTGCAAGAAGTGATCCAAGCCTGGAAAAGGTAGTCAGTTGGTGTAAGGTCTGGTGAATACGGTGGAAGACAGAGAGTTTCCAAGTCCAGCTTCGGTAGTTTGAGCAGCATTATTTGTGCAACGTGTGGTCGAGCGTTACCTTGCAAAAGTATTGGCCTGTCTCTATTGACCATTTCAGCTACTTAATCACAATCATCTTCATCATTTCTTTCAGGTAGTTGCAGTAGACATCCACCGTAATAGATTGACCAGGTTTCATGAAGCCATAGTGGATAATATCGGCACTGGACCCCCAAACAGACACCATCAGCTTTTTTTGATGAATATTGGTTTGAGGTTGTGTTTCAGCATTTCATCTTTATCCATCCGTTGTGCCATATGCTTACAATTGTCAAAGAGTCCATTTTCATCACACATAACAATATGATGTAGCAATGGTTTGCCTTTACATTGTGATAGCAAAGGAAGGCAAGCTTCAAGACAATTAGTCTTCTGACACTTGTTTAATTCATGCAGTGCCCATCTATCCAGCTTCTTTACCTTTCTGATTTGTTTCTAATAGTCCAATGTGTTGGAATAGTAATGTGAAACCTTCCTGCTAACCCACGGGTAGGTTAAGATGTTTTCGCTTCCACTACATCTCATTACTATCCACCTTGGTCTTAGGTCACCCACGTGGCTCATTTTCAAGATTAAAATCACCAGAATGGAACTTCTCAAACCATCAACACACTACGCATTCATTAGCCACATCCTTCCCAAACACTTTGTTGACATTTGGAGCTGTCTGTGCTGCATTGGTTCCATGACAGAACTCTTATTTGAAAATAACACAAATTTTTGACTTAGCCATGATTTCACAAAATTGCTCTAAAAACAATTTAAAAGATAATCACAAGCCAATATGTGAGTTTGAAAGACTGAGGATGTACCTTCACAATAAAAATAAAACAAGAAGTGTCAAAGTGAAATGTCAGAGATGTCAACTGTCAAACTTAGCACTTAAGGAAATCGGGTATTTCATACTTAATAACTTAATAGAAGTCCTTTCTACATTCTTCCTTTCTCTTTTTGTCCCCTGCCTTCACTCCTGCACACAAAAAGGTGTTTTATTTTTTTCCCCTCCATTATTCTGACTTCTATATTTCAAAATACTGCTGCCACTCAGGGACCAAAATATCAGAATTAGCATAAGTAGAATAATAAGAGGAGTTTTGAAAATATCAGATAGCACAATGCTATGGTTTGAAGGTTTGTGTCCTTTCCAAAATTCATATATTGGAACCTAAGACCTTTGTTATAGTATTAAGAGGTGAAGCCTTTTAGGAAGTGATTAAATCATGAGGGCTCCACCTCCAAGGATGGGATTGGGTGCCATTATAAAAGGGCTCAAGGGAACTTTCTAGAAACTTTTTGCCCTTGGGCCTCCTGCCATGTGAGAGCACAGCATTTGTCCCCTCTGGAGGACACAGCAATAAGCTGTGCCATGTCAGAAGCAGAGACCAGGCTCTCACCAGAAACCTGCCATCGCCTTGATCTTGAATTCCCAGCCTCTAGAACTGCGAAAAGATAAATTTCAGTTATTTATAAATTAGGTAGTCTCACATATTTTGTTATAGCAGCACAAACAAACACAGACATATAGTAAAAACTGTGCTGAGGCACATAAAAAAGAGAAATAATTAAAGTAGAATAGGGTTGAGAAGTAAGAATTTACTAGCGGGGCTAAATTTTGATCCAGGTGTTGAAAGAAGCAACAAAGTATAAAACTAGTTCTGTCCCTGAGCTTCTTCATTATGTGGGGCAATGAATTTTCTTCACCAAAATTAAAAATGTTTGTTCCTCTAAGGCCATCAATAAGAAAATGAAAAGACAAGCCACAGACTAGGAGAAAATATTTGCAAAGATGTGTATCCAGAACATACATTAAGAACTCCTATAACTCAAATAGCAAAAAGACACGTAACCCATTAAAACTGGGCAAAAGACTTGAATAGGCACTTTATAGAGGAAGATATATGAATGACTAACAGGCACATGAAAAAGTGCTCACTGTCATCAATCATCAGGGAAATTCAAATTAAAACCACAGTAAGATACAACTATATATGCTGGCATGGGAAAATTAATAAGATTAACAATGCTGCTAGTTTCCTAGAGTTGCCATGACAAAGTACAATAAATTGGGTGGCTTAAACCACAGAAATGTATCGTCCCACCGTTCTGGAGACTAGAAGTCTGAGATCAGGGTGCTGGCGGGGTGGGTTCCTTCTGAAGGCTGTGAGGGAGATTGCGCTAGCTCTGGTGGTTTGCTGGCAATCTCTGGCCTCCTTCAGCTTCAGATACTTCACCCTAATCTCTGCCTTCATGTTCACATGTTACTCTCTCTGGGAATGTATCTGTGTCTGTGCCCAAATTTCCCCTTTTCACAAGGACAAAGTCATATGGGATTAGGGACCACCCTAATGACCTCATCTTACCTAATTACACCTGCAATGACCCTATTTCCAAGTAAGGTCACATTATAAGAGACTCAGGGTTAGAACCTTAACATATTTTGGGGGACAATTCAACCTGTAGTAAACACCAAATATTGGTGAGTATGTGGCATAGCAAAAGCACTTTTTTAAGTGCTTTTGGTGGAAATATAAAATGGTACAACTCCTTTGGAAAACATTTGACAATTTCTTACAAAATTGAACATTCACCTACCTGTGACCCAGCAAGTTAACTAGTAGGTATTTGCCCAGTGGTTTGCTGGGTAAATAAGCTGGTGAGAGCCAACTGTAAAATTCTTATGAATTTCATATTTATTCAATAGATGTATGGACATCATTTTTCTTATAAGCCTCATATAAGAGTGTCCATAGTGACTTTATTCATAATATTCCCCAAACACAAACAACCCAACAAGGCAAATGTGCAACTATTCAAAAGGTGAATGAACCCACAAATTGTATACCCATGCAATGGAATACTATTCAGCAACAAAAATGAACAGTATTCATTACAGGCTAAATGATATAAATTTATTTTAAAATAAATTGTATTAAAACAAAGGAAGCAAATACTCAAAACTTGTAACTTCCTAAATGTTTTACTAACTTTTACTATTAGCTATCCTCTCAAGGTTGTGTATGTCTATTTCACTGGTGTAGTGGAAATATGTATAACAGAGTGCTATTGCACATCTCTTCTCAACTCTGCGCTGAGTGAAATTATGTTATACCTAGAAATTGGTTATAGTGTGAATATTTACACCAGAGAAATTGGCAAATGTTACAAATTAGGCCTGGACGTGTTGTTTGCTCGATTATCTAAACTTGAGAAAGTGAAGAAATGTTAATGATGCAGAATAAGCTTAAAAGTGTGTTATATTCAAAATGCAAAAGCATAAAATTTTTAGGAAAAAACAAAAGAGGAAATCTTTGGGACCTAGGGCTAGGTAAAGAGTTCTTCCACTGAAACCAAAAGCATAATCAATAAAAGAAAAATTGATAAATTGGACCACATCAAAATTAAAAACTTTTGCTATGTAAAAATTCCTGTTAAGAAGACAAAAAGACAAATTACAGACTAGGAGAAAACATTTGCAAACCACATTATCTGACAAAAGGCTGTGTCTAGAGTATATTAAGAACTCTTAAAATTCAACAGCAAGAAATAAAACAGTCTGATTAGAAAATGGGCAAAGTATATGAAGAGACATTTCACCAAAGAGGATATACAGATGTCAATTAAGCACATGAAAAGATGCTCAACATCCTTAGTTACTAGGAAAATACAAATTAAAACCACAATAAGATATCACTACAAAACCATCAGCATGGCTAAAACAAGAAATTATGATAACACCAAATGTCAGTAAGGATGTGGAGAAATGGAGCACTCGCACGTTCTCGTGGGAATGTAAAATGGTACAGCCACTCTGAAAAATAGCTTGGCAGTTTCTTTTAAAACAAAGAAAAAAAAATATGTACTATTCTACCCAGCAATTGCACTCTTGGCATTTGTTAGTAGATATAAAAACTTATGTTCACACAAAAATCTGTACAGGAATGTTCATGGCAACTTTATTCATTATAGCCCCAAACTAAAACCAACCCAAATGTTCTTCAGTGGGTGAATGATTAAACCAACTGTGGTACAACTATACTGTGGACTACTGCTCAGCAATAAACAGGTAAGAAATACTAAGTACATGCAACAACTCAGGTAGACCTCAAGCAGATTATATTGATTGAAAAAGGCAATCTCAAAAGGCTATACAGTATCCTTCCTTGAAACAATGAAATTATGGAACGGATCACAGATCAGTAGCTGCCAGGGTTTAAGAATTGGGAGTTAAGAAGGGGGCAGTTGTGACTATAAGGGAGTAGTGTGAGGAGATTAGTGGTGATGGAACACTTTTGCGTCTTGGTGATGGAAGTTGCATGAAACTACACATGATAAAATTGCATTGAATTACACATACACACACGTGCATGAGTGCACGTCCAACTGGTGAAATCTGAATAAGCTCTGAACTGTACTAATGTCAATTTCCTGGTTTTGATACTATAGTTATGCAAAATGCTAACTATGACAGTGGAGGGGTGAAGGGTGTATGGGACCTCCCTGTACATTTTTTTTTTTTTGGCAACTTTTGTGAATCTATAATTATTTTGAAATAAAGTTTTATTTTAAAAAGTATGTCATCTCTGTATTTGTTACATTGTGAATAGCAGAAATAATGATCAAATCATGGTTGCATTGCAACCATAGCTGGTTTTGGATTCAAGAATTTGGCAAGAATCAATGAAAGTATTCTTTGAGAATTAAGTGACTAAATGGAAATTACAATAAAGAGTATTATATGTGTATTTTAAGTTGCATGCTACACACATCTTTTATATAAGTGAAAATCATAATCAACTTATTTTTCTATTACATATAAGTATGTGTATATATGTGATTTTAGAAAGAGAGAAGGAGGAGGATCAGAAACCTCTTTTTTACAGTGTAATACAAGATAATATACATAGAAGAAATGATAGAAGTTTTAAAAATCCCCATTTGGCAACTGCCAATGAAATATACGACTCAGGAAAGAACCATGAAGAATGTCTAAAACCACCGGGTGAAAGGCTTTCAAAAAACAGGATAATCATTTGGCTTCAAAGTATTACCTACCCCTCAGATCACTGATTAATTACAAAAGAAAAAACCTTGCAGACACCCCCTCAGCCAAGTGAACAAACTAAACACCGTTAATAATGGCACAAACTGACCTTGTCTACCTCCTGATGTGAGGAATGGACAGTACCCATCACTGATGCATTATTCTTGAGAAACATGATTAACCTGAATCTAATCTGGAGGAAACAATCACTCAAATCTAGACTGTGGGTAGTTCTTCAAAATATAATGTTGGTGGGGAAAAAGTGTGTAACTGATGGCTAGAGTGAAATGGACTTCATGTTACAACCAGTTGCATTACCTATTCGTATTTATTGCTGTGTAAAAGATCGTCCCCAAACCTCGCACCTTACAATAGTAATATAATAATATTTTTCACACAGTTATGATGGTCAGGGATTCAGGAGCAGCTCAGTTAGCTGGCTGGTTCTGGCTCCTGGTCTGTCATGAGGTTGCAGCTAAAATGTACACAGCCGCAGTCATCTGAACCGGGGGTCAGCACATAGCATGTAGGTTTTGTGGGCTCCATCAGTCTCGGTCACATCTTCTTCTTATTATTATTCTTTTTTAACCTCCCTGTAAAAATGTAAAATCATTCTAGGCTTTAGAGCCATACAAAAATGGGCCGTGGGAGGGATTTGGCCCATGCACTGTAGTGTGATAATCTGATTCTGAGCTTGATTAAGTCCGAAAAATCCGCTTCCACAGGGGCTCATCCTCATGTTTGTTGGCAAGAGGCCTCGGCTCCTTACCATGTAGACCCCTCCACATGGCTGCATGAGTGTCTTCACAACGTGGCGGCTGCCTCCACCCAGAACAGAGGATCTAAGAGCATGAGCAAGGAGAATGTCACAATGCCTCATATGGCCTAGTCTTGGAATTCATACCTGGTCACTTCACCCACATGAGAAGGAAGTCATTAAGTCCAGCTCACACTCAAGGGGTGGGGGACCCACCTTGCAAGGGAAGAATTGTCAAAAAATGAGTGAGCAAATTTTAAAGCTACCACAACGGTCTTGTCTTCTAAGACTGTCGCTGTACTCCTAACAGTGAGAAAATAATCAGAAAACAGCAGTGGGCATTAAAAGGAATTATCTCCTTTACTCCAAATAGCTTTTGTATTTATGAATTGAAGCAAAAGCCGCTTAAAAATAAAGATCTCTTTTAAAATGTCTACAATATCGACAAGTATCTTAAAACCAAATAGGAGTTGACCTTGAGATTTAAACCAATGATAGCATGAAAACTGGTAAAGAAAAAGAAGGATGAATTATAATGTTCCTCTTAAGGTTTTCATGCCGATTAATGCTGAAATTAAAATGATACTATTGTTCTTAGGGTCAGTGGCTACAATGTATGTGATACCATCTAAAACACAGGCTAGCACATAATAGGTGCTCATTAAATCTGATATTTAAACAAAAAATGGTAGCTTCTAGTAGAGCCTTTAGATTCTGGAAAGACCACTGGAAACTAGCAGGGTGAGATGTTACCATTTCATCCAAATTAAAAACAGAAATCAACACAAAATAACAGCTAGAAGGAGCAGTGTCATTTTGTCCTTGTCATAGCAGGCCTGTTACATGAGAAGTATGTCTGTATTTACAAATGGACTAAGAGAAGAGTGTGCTGGCCTTATGTCCAGAGCGTGTGGTCTTCCTATTTAAAGATTATGGTGCTTCAAGGACTCCAGAACAGGTAAGCCAATACTAACTCTATTGATATAGGTTTTTCAGGTCAGCAGTAGAGGGTGAACTTAAAATAAAGCAATCAGAATTCAACTGCCTTTAGAAAACACATATATATTTTTGTTAGCACTAAGCATAAACACAAAATTACATTTCTTCTATGTCAGGGATTTTAACTATAATACCAAAATAATAGTGATAAATTAAATACTGTGTCAAACATATTTAAGTTGTGGGTTTTTATGTGCTTGAATGATGACCATCATCACAGAAAGGGCACCTTGACACTAAGGCTTCTATTGACCATTTTCCCCTTGCTAACATGAGGCACGAGGCATTATACTGAGAGAGATTAGCTCCAAAGGGTGATAAAGCCAGTAATTTATCACATGTATATCAAGAACATAATGGAGTATAGGGGAAAAAAACCCACATTAGAATTGAATGTTCAAAGTTTCTATAATTATTATAAAGGGAAACTTTCTCCTGAAGAAAACCAGAAATTACTTTTTAAAATAACCCCAAAATCTCTTATAGATTTCTTATATAACTAAAGGCACTAGTTTCAACATTTCTCAGACTTTTCTAAGGCTCTTTGGAGGAGAGTAAAAAAGGAGTCATCCCTTTGATATAAGGTGTTTTATTTTAAACAGTCACAATACACTATTATGACACTCATATTTCTCAAAGGCAAAGATCATTGAAGTGACATGATAAAACCAAGCCCAGTTAAAAAAAAATATATATATATACACATAAAATAAATCAGAACAAAGGTATCTTTTCCTCCTAAAGTCATAAGCAGTGTTGCCCTTTTGGTAACATTAGCTTCTTGGAAAAGAATAATCCAAATGGTAGCATTGCCTAGCTCAGCAATCAAACATGATGGTGCTAGAAGAAATTAATAATTTATTGACCGAGTCCTTTGGCATCAGGAAAGCATTTCAAATAAAAGAATTGGAGTACACAACCAAGAGATGTTTTTGACTCAAACAATTTCCCCTTCAACTTGATGGTTTCATTTCTACCGTCTCCAAAACTGTTAAAAAAAAAACCCAAACAAACCTAGAATCCAATTTTCTAGACATCTTTTAGAAAGTGAAACTGAGAGTGGTTGAAATATTAGGAGATGGCTGAATGGGTTAATGTTTGCAGAAGGATTGCTTCTTGCACCGTTGTTGGTCTGCCAGCTGTGGATTTTCTGCTGCAACCTGAAGTGCAAAGTGTGATGGGCGGGAGTTCTCGCTTTCTTGATATTTCTAGCAGTGGAAGCATTGGTCAATTTTTTTTTTGTAAAACTTCTTTTCCTTTTAAGTAGCTTCTGTTTACTATCACGTGACTTTCAATATAAACCTCCATGTCTAAGGGCAGTTTCAGTAGAAAAGCTTTGATAAGGGCCAAGGGGCAAAGGTCATCAATGGAGAGTATCAGGCTAAATGGAGGACTGAATGCCCTAGACATTGCTCGTGTCGTCACCTGCACGTGCACGATAAGGTGCCGTGATGCTGTAAACAATAGTCTGTGACCACACTGTGCACATGAGGCCAGGAAAGTGGTCAGACTAAAAAGGAGAGAGTTTTGATTTATACAGGAATACTCTGGTGGTTATCACCACTAATGGCAAACGAAACACAGCCAAAAGAAAAAGATGTGTGTAGTGTTTTAATGGACTTTTGTAAAACATCTTTTAAAGCTCACTTGAATTTATGTTAGTGCTCCCTGAGAACTTCAAGATCTTTGATTAATGGGGATCTTAATAAAGTTAAATTTTAGCCAGTTTTGAAATGACAATGCCATATATTTTACAAAATTATTGCTTGTCTTTTCTGTAGAATGCAACTCCAGACAGGGCCCAAGATTAAAGAAAAAAATGGGAAAATGTACCTCACAGAGGACTGGAACACTGTAAATCATCTAGTCTCAGAATTCTTAAAATTGGAAATTAGAGACTTATGAAGGATTTGCAGCTGTGCTTGGGAGACAGTAGATTTAAAATATATATATTTACAGTTGTATCGCCCATGAAAGATACATACAGGGAACAACCTGGTACCACTACATCTTTGTCATTTCAACAGTTTAAGTTGGAATGCCAATTTCAACCAAAACAGTGAATATAACTTTTAAGAATGGCCATGCCCCATTCCAATGAGCATATTTTAAACATCACAACCAATACTCTGTTTTTAGTGGCCGTGTTTCATTTACGTATTCATTCATGTGGTCAGTGAGTCATCACATAGTACTTGAGCCTCTCCTATATGCAAGGCTCTGTGCTGGTTACAGACATCACAATAGTGGGCAGCATGGGCATGCTTCCTGGCCGCATGGAGTTTACATTCTAGCAAGTGAGGAAACAATCGGCCTACCATTTAAAAAAAAAAAAAAAAATCAAACGGCAAAAAAAAAACATGTTGTAATAAGTGATCTGAGAGAATTGAGCAATGCTTTGAGAAAGAGGCTAAGAGAGGAAGACCTATTTTTGGCAGGGTGATCAGAGAGGGCTCTCTGAGGGACACACAAGGTGAAACTGGAAGTGGGCGAGGAGTGGGGACTCCAGAGAGAAGAAAGGACAGGTGGAGAGGAGGAGAGACCAGGTGGGGACGCCTCTTTAAATACATTTGCCTGTGAAAGAGTGTAGTGACCTTGGCAGATGCTGGAGGGAGATCTGGGGTCAACAAAGACTTGAGTGTTTGCTTTCAGAAGGGAGACAGTAGAACATAAAAATACCTGAATGAGAATGATCCCATAGAAAGAAATTGGTTGATGCTGCAAGAGAGTGAGGCTGGCACTGGGGGGTCGGGGAGCCCTTCAGGTGGTGAGGATGGTTGAAGATGTTTAGGACTTGAGGGCAGGAGAGCGTTCCCTGGGAAAGGAACAGGTGTGAATTGTGCCGCTCGAGGGGAAGGAAGGGGTTTGTTTGTGTCTGATGGTTTCTCTTTGCTCCGTGGCATAGGAGAGGAGAGGAGGTCATCGGCTGTGAGTGAGGGCCATGGGCACATACGGGGAGAAGTGCGAAGCCACAGGGAGCCTCCCAGGGAATGAGATAACATTCTCACAGCTATTTCTCTGACGCACTAGCTGAGGATCAAATGTATACTAAACCTCTAATAGCTTATTAGAGGCATTTTCCTATAGGTCTTGGTGCCTATTTCACTTATTGGCAAATTCACCATAGGAATCATGTCATGTTCCTTGATTGTAGATGAAATCTGAAGTCTCTTTCTCTCTTGTATTGGGGAGTTAAACTCCTAGAATTTGGGAACTAAAGAGATATTGGTTGCTTGTAACAGAATCTGTTGCTAAGAAATTAGAAAAACCGCTGGTAGCATCTCCACACTCGCTCCAACCAAGAGGGGCTGCCAGTTGGTTCCCAAAGGCCCACAGTGGGAGTCGTGTATGGTGCACCAGGAAGGAGAAAGTACCGTTATAAAGGCTCTCCCCCACGCCCACTTTTTTCCTCAGGGGAGGGGTAGGGGCAGAGAAAGGGGTGGGAATAAAGCATTGGGCTGGAAAGATGTCTGAGCTTCCCCCTGTTTGAGGAGACAAAGGAAGTCAGTTATCCCCCTGCGACTCGGGCCTCCAGATGTGGGAGGCTGCAGGTTGCTGGCTCTGGTCAGAGGGGAGGAGGGCATGAGGGAGCCTCAGGTTTCCTGAAGTGAATGATGGGGACAGGAGAAGGCGCACAGCACAGCAGCAGGAAGCCAGTGTAACAGGACCAAAGATGGCAATGCCATGGATCCAGGCCCTGGTGTTCTGACACTAAGTAATCCTGAACCTTCTGTATGGTCTCATTGAGGAAGGAAAAGCACCTCCTAAGTGACACTGAGTAAGTTTCCACCCAGTCCCAGGTGACAGGGTAAGGGGAATAGGGGATATCGAAGAGTTGACATTTTAAGAAATGAATGTGATCATCTGCTTCTGATTAGGATGCAGGAAGAGGCAGGAGATTGTCACCATCCTTGAACAATGGGAAAAAACTGGACCGTGCACAAAATCATAATTTTCCATGAGTCCATCAGAGAGCTGAGTTGGCAAGACATCCAGATGAACTAAATCCCAAAGATTGACAACTCCTCCAAGGAAAGATGGGGCACATTTGGCAGAGTATGGAAGGAGGAGAAAGAATAAAACAGTTGAGATGTTAATCAATTTTTAAAGGCAGAGTGTGGGCTAGCCTGACAGTCTAGGATCCAGGGAAGTCACGACTCTGGGTGAGTCTGCACCCACTCCCAAGGTCTGTGCCTGGCCCCTCACCAGGTCATTCTAAGATCGAGGGCATGGCAGGAGACGGGAGGGTACCCCCTCGGAGGCTTAGCACCTTGACACAGCAAATGTGTAGCATCCCAATTTCTGTGCATCAGGAATTGGGGCATGGCTCCTCTGGTTCTTCTGACCCAGAGTCTCTCCCAAGCTGTACAGCTGGAGCTATGGGCACGGCAAGGCTCAACCTAGGAAGGATCCCCTTTCAAGCTCACCCATGTGATTTTTGGAGGACTCAGTTCCTCATGGGTTGCTGGACTGAGGAGCCTCAGTTCCTTGCTGGCTGTTGGCTAGAGACTACACTCAGGTCCTTGTCACATGGGCTTCCCCACAGAGCAGCTCATAACATAGCAGAGTGGGGGTGGGGGGAGAGAGAGAGAGAGAGAATGCAAACAAGACAGAATCACTGGCTTTCATAACCTAATCTTCCAAGTGACAGCCCATTACATTTGCCATATTCTTTTTCTTAGAAGTCACTGGTTCTAGCCCACCCAAGAGGAAGGGGTTACACAGAATAAAGCGCGTGCGCGCACGCGCACACACACACACACACACACACACACCCTTAGACAAATATGAATAGAACTGCTGGAAACCAAAAATACAGAGAAAAATCTTGAAGGTAGCCAGAGAAAAAATGAAACACATATTGAGGAACCAAGATAAGAATTAAAGCAGACTTACTGTCATAAACTACACAAGTCAGAATTTTATACCCAGTGACAATATCTTTCAAAAATAAAGGCAAAATACTTTTCAGACAAACAAAAGCTGAGAAAAATACAGTGTCAGCATATCTACACCATAGGAAATGTTCAATGAAGTTTTCCAGGCAGAATGAGTGTGATAACAGATGGAAATTTCAGTCTACACACTGAAAAATGAAGCATGCCTTAAATAGTAAAAATGAAGTCACCTAGAAAAAATACTTTTTCTTAATTTTAAACTTTTGAAAAGATAATTTAGTGCTTAAAGCCAAATAGTACAAATGTACTGGGAGTTTAAAACATGGGTAGAAGTTTCAATATCCATTCACCATTTGAATGTTGTTTCAACATTAAAAAAATCAATATAATTCATCATTTTAACAGCCTATGAAAGCAAACTATGTGCTCAGTTCAATAGATACAGAAAAGTAATTTGACAAGATTCTACCCTCATTTATCACAAAAGTTTTCACTAAACCAGAAATAGAAGGAAACTTCCAGAATCGGATAAAGATCATTCATGGAAAACCAACAGCTAACATCAGACTTAATGATGGATGTCTGAATGGTTTTCCTCTAAGAAAAGGAACAAGGGTGTCCGTTGTCTCCACTTCTGTAAAACATTGTCAACATTGTATTGGAGATCCTAGTCAGTGAAGTAAAGGATGAAAAAGAAATAAAAGGGATGTAGATTGGAGATAAAGTAGTACGTGTCATTATTTGTATATTATATGACCCATATATAAATATAGATAAATCCAAAAGCACCCACAAAAATATAAAAATCAATTCTTTTTCTATATAGTAGCAAAAACAATTAGAAATTAAAACCAATGCCATTCATAGTAGCATTAAACCAGGAAATATTTTGGAAGAAATCTAACAAAATATGTGTGAGACACAAAATATTTGTAAAATAAAATTTTTTTGACAGAAATTAAAGAAGATCTAAATAATTGGGGAAATACATCATTTTGATGTCTCAGAAAACTTAAAATTGGCCAGGTTTGGTGGCCCACACCTGGAATCCCAGATACTTGGGAGGCTGAGGTGGGAGGATCACTTGAGCACAAGAGTTCGAGGCTGCAGCAAGCTATGATCTCACCACTGTACTCCAGCCTGGACGAGAGATCAAGACGCTGTCTCTCTAAAAAAAAAAAAAAAAAAGGAAAGAAAATTTAAAATTGTTAAGATATCAGCTCTCCCCTAATTGACCTATAGATTTATATATGTCATCATTATCCTAATTTAAATCCCAGCATGTCCTTTCCCAAAATTTGACCAAGCTCTCCTTATGATTGACATGAAAAATCAAAAGACCTCAAGTAGCCAAAAGTTTTGAAAAAGATAAACAAAGTTAGGGAAGCCCCTTTATCTGATTTCAAAACTTACTATGAAGCTATAATAATTAAGACAGTGGAAAAACATATAGGTCCATGAAACTAAACAGAGTTTAGGGATAAATTTACCCATGTACGAATAACTGACTTTCCACAAAGATACCAAGGTAATTCAATGGGGGAAAGAATAGTCTTATTAAGCAAACGATGCTTGAATGATTTGACATTCATTTGCAAAATAATGAATTTTAACCCATGCCTCATGCCATACGCAAAATATAGCTTGAAATTGATCACAGTCCTAGTTGTAAAACATGATGCCATAAAACATCTGGAAGAAAACAGGAGGAAATCTTTCCAGATGAGAACACTGCGGCTGTTTGAGGTTGGGGGTCTTGCAAAGGTATACCCAGGTACTGAGTGGAGGGGCTGTGATTCAATCTTGACTGTTCCCCTCCAGAGCCCCACTTCACTTCTAAACTCCTCCTGCAAATTTCCCAGCTTCTTAGCTACTGCTGAGTAAGGAGCCTTCCTTCTGGTGCCAGAAACAGGATCCTCTGGAATGTGTCTTGTGGCTGGCCTTTCTCCGTCATCCCACTAGTGCTGGTTTGGTTCATCCCCTTTCTTAAACTACTATACCTACCTCTTAACTCACTTCCAGTGCATTATGCACAGCTGACTGGATTACTCTCCTAAATAAGCAATATTAATCACATCACCTGACTAAAATTCTAAAATTCTCTGTTGGCTAGTTATAAGATAAAAATCCAAATACAAACCTATAGCGTCCAGGGACTTTAACTTGTAGCTTTATTTCCTCCTATGCCCCACATGCTTCTCTCCTCCTTTTACTGTCCACACTGATTCCTGCCGTGCTAAGCCTCTGACCATTCTCCAGGCAAAACAGACCCTTTTGTGTGACTTCGCTCTGCTTGAAATGCATCCTCGATTTTGCCTCTTTGTATCATTTAAGAATGCTTTTGATTATAGGTAACAGAAAACTTGACTACTGTGTTGACAAATACAAGTTTGCACTTATGATCCTAGGAATGAGAAAGCTTAGATTATTTTAAATTATATACTAATAATAGCTAACATTTATGTAACTCTTACTATGTGCCAGACACTCTCCTAAGGACTTTAAATCCTAAAACAAGCTCATGAGTTACTTTTATTATCCCCATTTTACAAACGAGAAGCCTAAGACACAGAGAGGTTAGGTGACTCGTCCATGGTCACATATTGAACAAGCAGTGGCACTAGCCCAGCTCCAGAGATGATGCTCTTAACCACTAGAGTGTGATCTGCAGAAAGCTACTTAACTTCTCTGAGCTTTAGATTTTATCCCTAGTATTATGTCTGGCTATGGGGAAGCAGGAAGAAATCCTTCAAGATCATCAAGAAATCCTTATCTGCAGAAACGTGCGATCTCATGAAAGCACAGACTTTTACAGTCTTGTCACTCAACTTGCTAACACATGCAACCAATCAGCCAACCGATTAACCAACAAATGTTTATTGAGTGCTCACCAGGCACTGGACACTGAAAATACGGTGGTAAGCAAAATGGGTCTAATGGAAGAAATGAATATTAAGGAAATTATTTTATAATTACATAATTGAAAATCATAACAATGTGTCTGTCTGAAAGAAATATTCATGATGCATTGAGAGTATAATGGGAGTTACTAATTTAGATGGATTTATATATGATACCAATCATAAGGAAATGTATGTAACAATATATGATTGAAAGCAAATCTTGAACAACTTATTAATGATTAGGTTGAATGACATTCCTACTTGTAAATCCAAAAAGTTAAATTCACAGAGCCATGATTGGTTTAACTTCAGAAGCTCTTTTCTCTGGGGCTTTTGGATGGCATAAATCTTCTCTTTTTGGAGAGCTTGTGCTGCCTGCCTAAGGACCCTTACCACTCTCTAGACATAGCTTGTGGTTGACATTTCTCTGTCTTGCACAGTCATGAAAGTCATGTGACAATGACTAGACGTCTGAAAGATTTGGGGGAACTCAAATTCACTGTCGTTCTGCTCTAATAAAGTTTTCTCTTACACTGACTACTTTCTCTACTAGTCCTACTTTTGCTCTCTGAACTACATGGTACTATGACTAATAAATATCTCAAAGACTCACTGGGACTGATGGAAGTTCAAAGGAGATACCTGGTGACATCAATGTGGGTAGCAGAGCCCCTGCCAAGACAATTCACAGGATGGCATCTAGACTCTTCACGGCAATGGCCAACTCACTATCATATTAGCTGGAGCAGGTTCACTGAAACACAATCTGGTCACATAACTTCTTTGCCTGAAATCCTTTTTCTTCTCAAGACAAAGCCCCAGCTCCTTCGCATGATTTTCCAGCCCCTGAGTGACCCATCCCATGCCCACCTCTCCAGCCACCTCTACTGATCACCCTCACTCACACTGAACCTCTTTTATTTCCTCTAATGCACATGTCCTGTCTCACTCTTAGCATGTTATTTGCTGTTCCTAGGCCATTCTTGACTGCAGGGTCCTCCTCCCCTTATTGTCCTGGGCAACTTCTGTTGATCCTTTGGAAATGAGCTTTGTCCTCACTTCCTCTAGAAACTTTCCTTGGCTCTCTTTTATGCTAAATTGCTCTTGCTGTCCTCCCATAGCAACCTTTATTTTCCTAGTTAATTAAATGGCTTTCCACTGGACTAGATGTTTGATAAAGGCTGGGGTCGCATCGTTGTCTGAAAAGGCAGAAGCTATGTCAATCCAAGCTACCTGGTATCTAGTAGAATGCATGAGACTCAGTAGATGATAAGAACATCTGGTTAAATAAATAATCCATACTATCGCATTATCATAAACTGAGTATACATCGTTATGCTTGCTAAGGAACTCAGCGGTCTACTTCTCATTGTCTTTCCTGGATCCAATGCTAAAGCAAGATTCTCAGGTTGTCTACTTTTTTCCTTTCTAAGATAAAATCTCCTATGCACTGCTTTAGATATTTTATTGGCAGCAGTGAGTTTTCAGACGGACTCTTATTCTCATTTCTGGTAAGAAAAAGATTGTCACCAAAAAAACATTCTGAGTATTACTTGCTGCTATCTATTATGAGCTCATTCTGTACGTTAAATATCGGGGGTTCTTTGCTGTCACCCCTGCCAGTGGATAAAGCCACTGCACTCATCACTAGCATACAGTGGCAGAACTGAGTCCTGTTATTCTGAGGCAATGAAGAGAACATTGATTGGAAAGAATAAGACTGAGCGAGTAAGGGAAAGGCTGCCCTTTAGAGGGATAGAAATTGTTCCTGAATGTGGATCTTTATTAGTCGTTCCCAATTCTCATTCCCAAATGCCCTTTCCCCCCACTTTCAATAAGAAAAATAAAAAGTGAACTAGGTTTAGGAGTCAAAGAAAAGAGTTATTTAATTTAACTGAAGTTTAAAAAGCTTCCTCAGGACAAGTCATGGTAATTTCCCATGACACCTACACACAGTCTTCCATCTTGTTTGAAAATAACCACGTTCACTTCCCTCCAGCGCTGTTCTCGGGTTTCAGGCAGAGGTACTTGTTTATATTTGAAACTTTGAAAATCATTAAATGCTTATGAAGAAATTTCTGGAAATACTGTATTCTAAATTCTAAAAAACAAAACAGAAAGTTTCTGTATTAGTCAACTTTTGTTGAAGTAACAAACAAATACAAAACCCCAGCAACTTATAAGCTATTACAGGTGGTCTGAGGGTTGACCTGCTGTTTCTCCTGTTCTGAGATCCAGGTTTAAGGAGCAGTGCCTATCTGAGACATGCTGTTCTCATGGAAGAGCACAGAAGCGCAAGAGGCTGAGTCCAATCATGCAATTGCCTTTAAAGCTTCTGCTGGGGTAGAGTGCATGGCATATCTATTCACATTTCACTGGAGAAAGCGAGTCTTGTGGCTAAGCCCGGGATCAATGGGATCAGAAGGGATAACTCTTACAGTTATCAAGAAAGTAAAGTGTTAAGAACAATAACATCATTACCACTTATCCAAACACCATGTCTGCTAAAATTTTCATTCAAAAATATGTTTAGGGATATCAAATTTATTACATAGTTTTAATTTTAGTATAGATAACATTTTAGATTTCAAAAATTTTCTCTGTATCATACTTTTCATGAAAATTAAATTTAATGGCTGTATAATATTTCATTAAATTGAGGGACCACAATTTCTCTATAATTTGGCTACATAAATTTCTCCCAATCTTTTGTTCTTATAATGATCACTAATGGTGTTATGAAAATCTTTGTCTGTAAATTTTTTCTGGACATAAAAATCCTTTCTTTTGAATGGGTGCCCAGAAGAATAATAACTGGGTCAAAGAGTGGGAATATTTTTAGAGTGCTTAAAATAATTTGACAAATTGCTTTTCAAAAGGGTGGTAACAATTTCTACTCCTATTTGCAGTATATAAGAGAGCCCATTTGTGCTAAATTCTTACCAGCGGTGGTATTATTAATGATATGAAGTATTTCTGAAACTATTTCCTGCCCCAGGTATATTTGACCCTTCCTTTGATTTTTTCGCATCTCTTTTCCCTATTTGAATCTTTTTCCCTTCACTGGGCTGAATCCTCATTGGGTGGGGACTCTGGATGTCTGGCAAATCCTATCACTTTGCATGTGCCTGTTTAAGGAAGGCTGGTTGAGTGAATCATCCACTGAATAAGTAAACAAATAAAGAAGTTAAAATGGTATCTAAATGTTTTTAAATTTTCGCTTCTTTGATCACTATCAGATGAAACTTTTTTCTGTATTTTTACCCACCAGTTGTGCTTTCTCCTTTGTTAGTTCTGAGTGTTCCTGCCCTGGGCCCACTGTCCTACCAGGTCTTAGTGCCTTTCTTATAAAAGTATGTTAACTCTTTACATAAAAAATAGCAATGCTTTCTGGTATAAAGAACACTTTTCTCCAATGTGCTGTTTGATCTTTAATGACTATTACATTTATTATTAGAGATATTTAAAGTTTTTATGTAATATAAATTCTTAAATATTTTCTTGGGAAATTTCTCCTGTTCTTTCCACATTTATCCATTTCTTCTCCTAAAGCTATACTTGTTTCTGTTTTTCTATATTCCTTAATTTTATGTTTTGTTCTTCAATTCATTTAGAATCTGCTCTGTTGTAGAGAGTGAGATGAGATTGCAAACTGATTATTCCAATTAAATGGTTGATGAATGTGTTCCTTTTAGGACTCACCAATCCCCTTGCTATGGGATTCTGAATGGAGTTACCTGTTAATGAACAAAATTAAGTAAACATTGTGTATTTTTTATCTTAAACTGCTTAAATTTTTAAAACCTCTTATATGAATAAGCGGTCCATCACCGAAGGTTGATCTATCTTTATTCTTTTTGATCATTATACTGTCCTCCTGACCCAAGTCCATGGTCTAATTTTTCCTGCTAAGCGCAAAAGGAACTGGACAGATCAGCACAAATCTGTCATTTCAAACAGAAAAACAACCCTTAGAAAGTGCCCTGACCTCAATGAGTCAGGAGAGCCAACTTCATGTCTGAAGGAAATATTTAGCTCAGAATTACGTAATCCAAGTCCACTGTGATTTGAATTGTGAGGGTCACGGCCAGATAGCACATAGTATTGTGGCTGGAATTTAATATGAGGTAACTGGCTGTTGTCGATTAAACATCGTTCCCAAGAGCCACCCTGGAGTCATTGCAACCTCCACCCTTCCAGGATGATGTCACCTAGAGAGGAAAGATGGGGGTCTGGGGACAGCTGGCTGCTCGAGAAACCGGGCAACAGCACCTCATGGTCAATGGGCCGATGTATGGACTCTGGAAGAAGGAAGGCGTTCCCTTTGAGAAGCCTCTATAAAATCTGCCGTACAACATTGTTTACAGTGAACAATATTACATTGTGCACTTTAAAGTTTGTCAAAAATGGTGAATCTCATATTAAGTGTTCTTACCAAGATAGAACAAAACAAAACAGAAAAAACCACAACCAAGAAGCAGGAAGACCCTTTTGGTGATGACAGATATGTTTATGACCTTGATTTAGGTGGTTTCACAGTTCTAAACATATGCCAAGACTCAAATGTGTGTATTGCTTTTTGTATGTCAATTGTACCTCAATAAAGATTTTTTTTTTTTTTAAATAAATGTCTGTCCTGGGATCAAGCTGTTGAGTGCTTTTAGAAGAAAGAACCTCTATCCAGGGCATTGAAATCAGGGGTTTGGACTCTGGTAAGAGAATTGTCAGACACCAAGAACTGTCAGACACCAAGATAAATTCCATCTGGCAGGTGTCCAGGTGACTGGGAGAGCCCAGGACCAATCCAGAACGGGTGACCGAGGGAGTGACAGGGGATCATGGGCTTGGCGAGCTTAGGAGAGGCTTTGAACCAAACGATGTGGAAACTGCTCTGAGCTGCAGGTGATTGTGGAGGCTTTTGGGCTTCATTACTAATGAAGCCACTTGAAATTTACAAATGTGGAAGTGTCAGACTATCCAATAAGATTTGTTTAAATCAGTCAATAAATTTTTATTTAGTGCCTAGTACGGCTGCTAGGTACAGGGGATACAACTGTGAACAAAATAGACACAGTTGCCCCCTTCCCATGTCATTTATAGCCTAAGGGAGAAACGTGCGTTAAACAAGTAAGTGTAAACAAGGAACTGAACAATCACAGTAAGCAAAGTGATCTTTATACCATAGAAGCCTCGGATGCGTGCACTGTTTTCTGGGTTCTTGCAAAGTAGAAAGTTATGTTGGCTAAAGCTGCTGCAGGCTGTGTGCTCTTTTGTTTGACTTCTTGAAAACAAAAAGAATTCCAGCCTTATTCCTTCTCTTACATTTTGAAAAAAACAATCAAATCTCCAATTTTATTAATTAAAAAGGAGCTATTCTACCCAAGTTTTCTCAGCTTCTCATCTGTGGTAGGCAGAATCGTAACCTCTCAAAGATGTGCCTATCCTAATCCCCTAATTCACATAACCTGCAAATATGTTATTATAGCTTACATGGGAAGGGGGAATCAGGGCGACAAATGAAATTAAGGTTGCTCTTTGGGAGGCCTAGGCGGGAGGATGGCTTGAGACCAGGAGTTCGAGACCAGCTTTGGCAACATAGTGAGACCTTGTCTCTACAAAAAAATTTTAAAAAAGAAAGAAATTAACATTGCTAGGTAGCTGACTTTAAAATAGAGGGATTCATCTGGATTTTCCAGGTGGGCTCAATGTAATCACGAGGGTTTTTGAATGTGAGAAAGGGAGGCAGGCGAGCTAGTGACAGAGTGATAAGATGTTAGAGAGACTCAACTTGGACACTGCCGGCTTTAAAGATGGGGGACGGGACCGTGAACCAAGGAATGCGGGCTTCTCTAGAAGTTAGAAAAAGTAAAAATACGTGTTCTCTTATAGAGCCTCCAGAACACAGCCCTACCAACACCTAACAAGAGCTGTCAGATGTCTAACCTAAAGAACTGTGAGCTAATACATTTGTGTTGTTTTAAGCCACTGAGTTTGTGGTCATTTGTTATAACAAGCATAGAAAACTAATACACCACTCTATCACTTCAGTGTACCCAAAGTTCCCGCCTTCCTTTCCTAATTCTGAAGAATTTGAAGGTGATCTCTCTAACTGCAGACTTTCTTTTATTGACCATCTTTGCTTTTCTCCAAAAACTGTTTATATAATCTCTCTCTTCCCCTCGGTCGGTCAGTATAGGGAACTTTATTTCCTTCTCATCCAAAAGCTACCAAAGGACTCCTAATCATTTAATATAAAAGCTCCTACTAAATCCTCGTGAATGTCACCCTTCCACTTTTTACTAAATATTCTTGAAACTTTTCTCATTGGTTTCTAAATCATGAAAGAGAGAGAGGGAGGGAGGGTAAAGGAGATGGAGGAGAGAGGGAGAGAGAGGGGGAGAGAGAGAGAGAGAGAGTGACAGAAAGACTGGTACCTCTTCTGAGTGGAGGAGGCATTAGTCATTTCTGTAAGTAAGGTCAGAAATGAAACAGTAGAAAGGTCAAAAGGTCACATGCTTATTAAAGGAATAGAGTTAGAATGGTGACACTAAGGCCTTCTGGGAAGACCCAACTCCTGAATCTTGGCAAGACCCTTTGGCAGGCTTCGTCATATCCCAGTGGCTCACACGGGGAAACATGGTCTTTAGATGATAGCATAAGACTTGTTCTTGGCTGAATGTAGCCGTGAGGATGCTGATTAATGAATCAAGTCAAGCTGGGGTGAACTTTCCTGCTGTGATAGTTCTGTGCAGTGGCCCTCCCCCGCCCCCCACATACTTCATCATCTGGTCATTTTTATTATCAGAAGCTTGTCTAGGGTGAGCTGTACAGCTATGGTAATAAAATTGAGAGAAGCTAACTGACCCAGTAAGGACACCAAATCCCCAGCAGCATGAGGTAATTTGGGTGGCAGAGTTTTATACACTCACCATAGTCATCTTCACTGCAAGGCAGTTCAACAATAGGCCCCACCCAAGAGCAGAGAGTTGTTAGAACACCAGAGAAGTCTCAAAACTAGGCAGAGTCACATCTGAAGAGGCCCCACACTATGGATTTGGGAGTAGATCTAATGAAAGCTACCAAGATTTTTTTTCTTCCATTTCTGGACATAGAACATGTACATTACCTAATAAGTATTTTGATCTTTTCCTTTAGAAATTATATCTCAGTAAGATCAGAAACTCATTTTTTTTTTTGTTTTTGGTCATCTAAAATCAGTTTACATTTGTCCTTGCTCCTGCAAAGGACATAAGTATTTTTTGCTTTAATATTGTGTGAAACTAGTGAAGACTCCATTCTAAGACCAATTTATGGCCCATCCACTCATTCTTCACCAGGCCCTTCTGTCTACTCCCTCCAACTGGTATTATCCTATTTATATCATGAAACTAGTGATCAGCTCTTGTCAGGTTCAGATGGGAGCAGAGAGCCACGGGGCCAGGCACACAGCCCAGGCTGTGTAGCTCCAGGGGCAGAGAGCGGATGAACAGACAGATGGATGGTCTAGCAGGGCTAGTTGCAGCTCAATGTATAAGGGAAGTTCTCTTAACAAAACTGCACAACCTTCACGCATCTCCATGCTGCTTTTCCCAGGAAGCTTTCCCAAGAGGTTGGTGCAGAAGGAGGCAGGCATGGGGAGGAAGGCTGGATTACATTACCTCCAAAGGCCTCACAGCTCTACATCATTAGGAACCTCTGACATTCTCCTATCCAAGTTTCCTGGGGTGTCATCAAAGCAATCACGTTACTAGAAACTGAAGACCCTCTGATCCTAGAAGTTCAGAAAATATAACCCTCTAAATTTAAATCTAACACAAATCACTACAAAAGGCTAATGAATCACCTCAGAGATAGCCCAGCTTGATGGATAAAGATTTTTCTGATGAGTTAAAGGCATCTCCTAAATATTACCAAAGAAGAGATCATTTGATTAATGTAAAATGAGTGTAAGCAAATTAAACCTAATTATTTCAGAGGTCTCTATGTCTTTCCTATTTGCAAAACAGTACACGTTCTCTGTCAAAGAAAACCATGCTTTACAAAAATATAAAATTAAGAAGTAAATATTTCATGCTCCTTTTGAGAAAGCCTGTCAACAGCTTGGTATATATTTATCCAAACTTTTTCCTATACCCATACCAGCATATCAAACTAATTAATTTTAAAATATCCCCATGACAGAAGAGTATTATATTGCACAACATCTTAAAAAAGGACATCCTAGGAGTAAGATTTTGTTTTTTGCCCCCTGTGGCTCTAACCCTTTACAGAGCAGTGACTAGGCTGCCTCTCAAGACCATTGCCAGTTCCATATTCAGGAGTTTGGAGAATGACAAATCAGCAAGGTGGCATAATCAGTGGAAATATTTCTGAAGTCCTATAATATTCCTCTAATACTAATTGGGCACCTATTTGTGCATAAGGGCCTCACAAGGCCCTGGAGGGACAAGTCAGATAAGATACTTTGGGATACAGTAGTGAATAAGACATTGTCCCTGATGTCAAGGCGCTAATACCCTAATGAGAAGAGATACACTTTTTGCAGCTATAGGCTTTTTGCTATCTAATTCTGGACCATGTACTGCATCTAATTCAGCATGCTGGCACATGTACTGCACATCTAATTCAGCATGCAGGCTAAACTCTGTCCGTTAGTATTCAAACCCACACAGCAGGAAATGTTGGAAGAAACAAGCAGTAGCTCCCACACCAAGAACTGGTCTGTGAATCTCTAATCATTGGTCTATTGGAGAAGCCTGTGTGTTGACTGTTCTGCTAAATCACTACTAGCAAAGGGGAGCAATGAAGTTGTAGCTGGAAATATACGTCCGCATCTTGAGAAAGTGCTTCAGCGTAGGTTTTTCTACCAGTGTGATTCCCCTGCCCCAACCCTGTTGCCCCAGGGACAGATCACAGCACCTTGTGAGCTGAGCTGATTGGAGTGTCACACAGACGGGCCCTCACTGGTGCTGGTGACGTGGGAGGTAAGTGCAGGAGTGGCTTTGCTTCCCTGTTTTTAGGGAACTGATACACAATGAAAGGCCCTTGGAAAGCTATGAATCGAAAGCCTTCACGTGTCATGCGTGTCGTTGCCAAGTTGACAGATGGGGTCACTAAGGTTTCCCGAGGAAAGAAAGCCAGTCAAAACAGCCATGTCCATTGATTTCCAACATGAAGTCAATTTTCCTTCCTAGACACAGGCCTTGTTTTCATAATCAGATTTATGATGATCCCAGGGACTTGGCTGACAGCAGAGTAAAAAGGAAATAGAATCTAAAGGGCAACACTGACTAGGCTGTGGCTCTATTTTTAGACCTGAATATCACAAATTGATGTCTTATCTGGAACTCATCTACATGCTGAAGCGATACATTATGAAACGGTCACGGAATCCA
This sequence comes from Lepilemur ruficaudatus, assembly GCA_963574885.1. Classification (NCBI taxonomy): domain Eukaryota; kingdom Metazoa; phylum Chordata; class Mammalia; order Primates; family Lepilemuridae; genus Lepilemur; species Lepilemur ruficaudatus. The sequence continues at coordinate 58,154 of CAUYRT010075790.1, forward strand.
GGCTTGCTGGGGCTCGTCAGTGATGTCCATTACCTGAGCACATTATTGCAGATGCTTATTCCTTCCCAGAGGATGTACCCTCTGCAGAAGAATGTGACAATACCCACCATTTCTAGAGGTGTAGCTGCAGCCGACCTAACAGTTATCTTCTCTGTTATAAAACGGAGGATCTTCATTTCTAGGGGTCTTGCTACTTAAACACAAAAGCATTCCCCATTTGGAATTTCATATTCAACCAGCTGCATATTTGCCAGACTGTCAACTGTCTCTTCTCCTAGAAACTGTTAAATGTTTCCAGCCATCCTATGTCTGTGGTCACGGAAACCACATCAAGGATCACAGCAGGTGGCTACACTTTGGCTTTCCTATTACTCTAGGCCAAGATCGCAAAATTGGGTCCATATCTAGACCATAGACGTGTTTGTCCAGCACACAGGTTTTTGTGTTTTGTTTTTACATTTTGAAAATTATTTATTTTTTGTTTGCTCTTTTATTTTTTACAATATTTTTACAGCTTTGTTGAGATATGATTGATATAAAAAGACTACATATATGTAATGTATTCATATGTAATTTGATGAATTTGGACACCTGTATACAACTGAAATACCATCACCACAACCAAGGAAATAAACATGCCCATTACCTCTTAAAGTGTTCTCATGTTCCTTCCTTCCTTCCTTCCTTCCTTCCTTCCTTCCTTCCTTCCTTCTTTCCTTCCTTTCTCTCCCTTTCTTGGTTTATTCTTTCTTTTTTCTTTGTTGTTGTAAAAACAGTTAACATGAGATCTACTTTCTGAATACAATTTAAAGTGTATACACTGTATTGTTAACTATAAGCACAGTATTGTACAGCAGATCTCTAGAACTTATCCATCTTGTATAACTGTAACTTTATACCCACTGAACAACATCTACCCATTTCCTTCTCCCTCCAGCCCCCAGCAACCACTGTTCTATTTTCTGCTTCTGTAAGTTTGACTGTTTTAAATATTCCATATAAGTGGAATCATGCAGTCACCTCACACGTTAGGAAGGCTATTATTTAAAAAGACAAAAAAAAAAAGATAACAAGTGTTGGCAAGGAAGTCAAGATATTGGAACCCTTGTACACTGTTGGTGGGAACTAAAAGTGGTGCCACCACTATGGAAGGCAGTATGGAAGTTCCTCAAAATCTAAAAATAGAACTACTGTATGACCCAGTGACTCGACTCCTGGGTATATGTCCAAAAGAATTGAAATAAGGATCTTGAAGACATATGTACACTTCCATGCATGATGCAGAATTGTACACAGTAACTAAGAGTGGAAACAACCCAAAAGTCTGTCGACAGATGAATGGATAAAGAAAACGTGGGATATACATACAATGGAATATTATTCAGCCTTACAAAAGAAGGAAATCCTAGCATTTGTGACAATGGATGGAAATGGAAGACATTGTGCTAAGTGAAATAAGTCACAGAAGGACAAACATACAGTTTTTCTAAAATATTCAACCAGTATTTGAAAATTAGAAGATCTATAAAAATCCACATTTCTAGTTGCTTTCAAAGATTTGAATCCCAGAGCTCCAAGCTACCTTCCTCAGTAGCAACAGCTGGGGCTGAGGAGCAGAGACCTTAGACAGGAGGTGGGCTTTCCAGCTGGCCTCACCTCACACTCAACTTATAGACATTTGTGACCCTGCCTTTTATCTCCCTCTACCCCTTTGGATTTTCCTCCTCTTTGGCTTCCAACCTTGATTTCCTCTTGATTGATAGTTGGTTTGGGAGAACTTTCTCTCAATCTAACCAAGGACTTGGTTTCTGATGATCACTTCCCTAGTACACATGGCAAAACAGAAGAGCCTTCTTCTCACTTATGCCCTGTTCTCCCATCCGAGTACTAACCAGGCCTGACCCTGCTTATCTTCTGAGACCAGACAAGATTGGTGCATTCAGGGTGGTGTGGCCAAAAGCTATACCCTGTTCTGAGGCCAGAAAGACAACACCCAACCAGCCTGCAGTACCTGATGGCCCACGCTTTCAGGAGAGAAAGACTGGAACACAGAATTCCCAACTGCTAGGCAGAGTGTAGAAAGCAGGCAGTGTCTGGGAACTCTATCTTAATAAAATGGTTAAAATAAATTCTACAGCACCTGTAAGAGTGTTCTGATATGATGACATAGTTCAGTGAATGGAATATCTCTGGATAATTAGACACCACTCAGGTTATCAAAGATTCACTCCACAGAATTAGAAATTTTAGACATTGCTGCAAGAAATGTAATTTAATACGACCTTTCTGGAAAACAGTTCGACAATGTGCATGAAGAGTCTTAACACGTCTTTCCGGTCAGCCTCACCTCACTCCCCTGCTTATTTCGCTTCTTTGCCTGCCTGGTCCCCGCAGACATTTAATCTCCCTCTGCCCCTTTGTGCCCCCGATATTTCCACTGTTGAGACTCCATTCTATGAGAGTGATCCAATAGGAAGACAAAAATCACTTCATAAAGATTTCTATTCAAGTATTATTTATGATAACAAGAAATTGAGAACAATTTAAACATTTATTCTTCAATTGTGGGACAACTAAGAAATGGTACATCCACTAGAAGGGATATTAAGCAGCCACTGGAAATGGTGTTTGGGAAGCAATTATAATCCTATGGGGAAAATGTTCATGTTGCAACACTTGGAAATTCTTTTTAAAGGCAGGTTATAAAACTTTGTGTTCGAGATGATCTAAATGACATTTATATGTCTCTGTAGATGTGTTTTGTGTCTCTGTAGTAGCAATAGTAGCAGTAGTGTAATAAGTGTAACTTCAAAGGAAGAGGAGGAGGAGGAGGAGATTTTAGGGTCATCTGTCCAGAGAACAGTGGTTCTTTTTCTCTGATAAATGACCTACTACCCACGCTGAAGGCTGGGTCCTCAATAGCCATGTTATGTTCTGTGACTGTTTCCTTGCCGCAGGTGATTGGACCAAAGGTGAACCCTTGGCACAAGCTTGGGAAAACAGATTGACTCCCCCAGGAACCTGGGCTTGTTCTTAATGGAGAAAGAAGAAGGTATAGAGTTGGGACCTGGGGGAGGCCCATGTTTGACTATTTTTCCTGCCAAATCAAAGAAAGATAGGCCACAAAAAGGGAGAAGGATGGAGCCTCTATTTCCTAAGTTTCTGCTTGCCTTCTAATTTCCAGTATTAGTCTCACGTACAGTTCAGCTGCCTTTGTGCCCCATGGGATATCCTCAGTATGCTTTCCATAAATACTCATTTTTGTTTAAATCAGATCAAAATGGGTTTCTGTCACTAGCAACCAATAGAATATGGGATAAATAAATATGCATAAAAACAGAGTAGCAAGAGTTTTTCAGAATGTTAATGGTGGTGAGAAATTGCATATAACTTTTATTTTCTTCTTTATTCTTTCCTGAATACTTACAGTTCTCTAAAGGGAGCAATATCATTTCCATAACAAAAAAACAATAAAGTGCATTATAAGAGAAGAAAATATTTATTTTTTAAAAAATGCTTATTGTTTTTTTCTTATAATAGAAAAAGCTTCACTACAAAATATAGTACTCAATTATTCTCAAATATAACTGTATTTTCTGTAGTGGAAAAGAAAATTTACCATCTAAACAGCCCAGTATTAGGTAGTTGGCAGAGTTCTCACACAGGCCTGAAGGGACCTCAAACTAACCAAACCCCAGATCTAGAGATGGGCCCTGTTGTATCAAAGGGAGGAGATACATCTCTTTTGCCATTGATCACTTTGCAAATGAATATGTGACCCAATATGGGCCAATTACATTAAAGATGAGGCTTCTAGGACTATTTTACTCTTCCTGAAGAATGTCAAGAAGCAACCCTCTTTCTCTTTGTGGAGAAGTTGTCTAGTATAGGGGCAAGACCCAGAGCAGCTGCTGTCTTATTCTCTGCCCACAGATTAATGCCACAGCTCAGGGGAGGAACGGTAAGAAGATTTCAGGCCCGTGGAGCTGAAGTTCCTTATTTCATCAATCCTGATGTCCACCTTACCTTTAGACTTCCAGTCAAGTGAGCCAATAACTTCCATTGTGGTTTAGCTAGCTTGGATTGGGCCTTCTATCTTTTGGAGATAAAGCTTCCTGACATACCTGTGAATTTAGAGATAATATCATATAATCTCATCCAGTTATTAAGATCAAGCCTAGCATTTTTTATGCTTTTCCTTTTATCTCTTCTCCATCCTTTCTGCCTCTGTCAGTTTCCCTTATTTTCAGCAGATTTTAATGTGGCTCATCTTGTAAATAGCACACATGTGGAACCTCTTAAAGACATTTATCAGATTTAAATCTACCATTTCCACTAGTTCCCTTTGACCATACATCTGTATTCTGCTCACCCCTCCTTCTTGCAAGGAACAGCTATGCTATTATCCTCTGAAAGATACTGCATGTAACTTAGTGGTCACTTAGTCAGCCTACACTTTGTCCAGCGTGTCCAGCTTGTCTCTCTGGGACCCGAGCCCTGGGATGTGTCCCTTGCTACTTTGAGTTGACCTTTGGAAGTCAATTGGAAAGAAAAGTGGATACATTCTGTAGCTATTTATTCTCTATTGGTCTGAGTTGGTTTATTCCAAATAGCTTATAAAGAAACAGGTAAAATTTAAATAAAATTAAACCAAAATTCTTATGTGCTATAGATTCTAGGGTAAAGTGGTCTAATCAACATCAATGATGATGCTTCTGAAGAAAATTTAGCTGTGAGAGCCCTTAGGAGACCTGATTGTACTAAGTCCCGGTAAATCAGTCCCACTTATGCAAGAAACATTTATTCGAGGGCTTTATATCAGTCTCACCTGCTAATCAGTTGAAAGGAGAAATGTAAATGAAAAAGAATGATCTAAGCTCAGAGATCATGGGAACACACCACAGCACATTTTCCCAGAGGCAAGTGAAGAAAAGTTATATCTCAGATCTCAGCTCCCTAACTTTCCTCTAGTACCATACAAGGAAAAGAGTTTTGCACAATAGCAACTTCATATGATTTTTAGATTTCCAACAAGCATTAAAATGATTAAGTTCATTGAGTTTTATTTAGATAATTTTTTTTAAGAATCTTAATGATATATTTAAATATTTCTAGTTCTTTTTTTTAATAAGCCATTTGAAGGACTTTAAACTTTTCTACGATTCTGCTTTTTCTGCCCAAATATTTATTTCTGGCTATAAGATAATAATGTGTACAGATATTTAATATAGTGCCTGGCATGTCATAGGTATTGAAAAAAAGGAGTCAATGGGTACCTACCAGATGGGTTGTGGTAATCACTGAAATAAGCAGGAGATTAAAGCAAGTTTCCAGTACTTGAGAAACACTATAAAAATACAGCTAATTTTTCATAACGGAGTTCATAGGACTCAGACTATAATCAGATTAAGTCACATAGGACCGAATAATTGAGTTGATAAAGGCATAGCCAAAATAGAGTGCGGTACCTGAATGGCACACAGGAAACTCTCCACGTTCTCTGGTCACTGCCACAGGGCTGAAGAATCAGTGTTGTTTATGGGACCAGAGCAAAGGAGCTGTAGTTAACACTCTGACTTGAAAATAATTCTTCAGATGGTAGCTTTGTGGATGTACCTTGAAAGGTGGGACTGTGGGATATTTACCTCATCATTAGAACTTGTTATGAAATTCAGTATTTTGTCTTATTGAGGGAAGGTTTTAGAATGTAGCTCCCAAACTCTGCCATGTATATTCATAAGCACACACTTTGTGACAAATTTCTCCCTCTCCCTTACTTCTATTTGCCATTAACCAGGGATATTGATGAAACTTTTATTTTACTAAGATTAAAGAGCATAGAATTTTTTTTTTTACTGTTAAACATTTATCAAGTATTTGCTACATGGCAAGCAAGGACTGTATGTAAACACTCTTGATGGATTAGATCACAAAACCATTAGTGTTTAGGGAGATGGATAACACATATAACAGTAACAAAGTGGAATGTATCTGTGGAATATAATTCTTGGCATTTTGTAGCTTCTAGTCAAAGATAGCATGACAACAGATAATTATATATGATAATTATAATTTTATATTATATTATATTTATAATTATAGTTATAATTGCAAGCAAACAAAATTTATTTTACCTAAAGATGGTAGGGAAATAAATAATTAGGTAGGGCTGACTCCACGGCATGCAAACTGTGTAGTCGTATAAGACTTGAACTCAGAAAGAGTCTGTGATTGGTTTAATGCTCTGTTGTTGCTGTCTTGAAATTCTTAATAATTTCTGAACACAGGACTCTGCATTTTTATTTTGCACTGGACCCCACAAATTATAGATCCAGTCCTGCCTGTTCTCAGATCTGGTTCTGAAATATATATATGTGTGTGTATCTATATATTAATATATATATGTAATCTGACTTATATATGTAACCTAAATGGAAGTACTCTTTCTGCCACAAAAGTGATCTAACTTACCGTCTAGGTTTTTGATTTTATTTTCTTACTTGTGGTGACAGGTTGTCATTAATGCATCCTCAGTCTCCCTCCTATGCTCCTTTAAGATCAATTATGAGATATTTATATAAAAATTTAAAAACAACAAAAAAGCCGTGCGTCTCTCTAGGGAAATAGTGTAGGTATTGAGAGGTAAGAAATTTCTCTATCCTTTCGTTCAACCACCCATCCACCCATTCATCCATCCACATATTTATTAATTTATTCGTGTAACACACATCTATTCATAAACACCTATTATGGAAGAAACAGGGATTCAAGGACAAGATGAGTAGTTTGGTTCCCTATACCTCGAATGACTCGCAATGTAATACAGGGAGCCTGACACATGCTACAAGCAAAACGATGCCATGCAATAAGTGTTACAGAAGTTAATTAATTCAATGTCAAAAGCATCTTTTTTCTTGAAAGTCCCTAATGGTTATCTTAGCATTGCTCACTCACTGGGGCTGGCCTTCTCCACAAGGATGCATGAGCTAAGACCGAAGACGTCCATGTAAGGAGCACACAGGGGAGTGAGGGAGAGGACACGCTTTCCTGAGCAGAGGGTGTACAAAGACTCACATGGAGTAACCCTTCTGCTGAGTCTTGCAAGGCAACTGATGGTGCACTGTGTCTGGGATGCGGAGGTGGGAGATAGTCCAGGCAGAAGGAGCAGCATTTGCAAGAGCCTGGAAGAAGGTAGAACTTTCCACCGCTCAGCATCAGCCATCCTGGGCTGGCCCTGACTTTGGTACATATTTTTGTTCTCTGCACAAAGGGAAATGCCTGGAGTAAGGTACAAACTCATGAATTTGGCTTCCATAGAGACTCCAACCCTCTGAAATATGCAATCTACAAAGCAAACATACAACAATAAACATTTCTCAATGCAAGTGTGGTTTATTGAGTGCACCATCATTTTATCTGAAATGTGTTCTTTGTGTAATCCAAGTATTCTCCTCAGTATCTCCTAATCTTTTAGAATTATGGGTTAGCTTAATTTTTCAGTTTTTGAATTAAAATATTTTAAACACTATTCCACTGAT
>CAUYRT010075791.1:0-63259 GCA_963574885.1 Lepilemur ruficaudatus
TTAAATCCACAAGAGCTGTGTTCAGCATAGCAAGCAGCAAGGGTGAAAGCAACATTTGCCAGTAACACAATTGAGATCTCCAGCAGAGTGGTCTATATGCATTGCGGGCTACACTGATCTTTGCGTCTCAAAGCTTGGTAAAGGAGGAAAAATCTCACAGTGATCAAACACACAAATTCTGAAGCCAGGCCACTTGCATTCAAAGCCTAGCCCTGCTCCTTTTTCTTTGTTTGGTTGTTTTTCCTGAGACAAGGTCTCACCCTGTTGCCCAGGCTGGAGTGCAGTGGCATCATCGTAGTTCACTGCAGCCTTGAATTCTTGGGCTTAAGCGATCCTCCTGCCTCAGCCTCCCGAGTAGCCGGGACTACAGGTACACACCACCACACCTGGCTAACTTTTTTAAACAGTAATGTCTTGTAGAGACAGGGTCTTGCTATGTTGCCCAGGCTGGTTTTGAACTCCTGGCCTCAAGTGATCCTCCTGCCTCAGCCTCCCAAAGTGCTGGGATTACAGGCATGAATTATCACGCCTGGCCTGTGATTTTGATAAAGTCTCCTCACCAGTAAAATGGGGAAAACAGAATGCTCCAGACAAGGCTGTTGGGAAGGTCAAATGAGATGACAGATGTAAGGTACTGAGCAAAGGGCCTGAAAGCCGTAAATATTCAGAAATTGTTAGGTGCTAGTAAGGGAATTTTTGAAAGCTGTTTATTTTGAAACAGTTGTTGACTCACATAAAAGTTGCAAAGCTAGTAATAGAAAGCTCCCATGTCCTTCCCTCAGCTTCCCCAATCACAGTATCTTTATCACAGCAAAATGATCAAACCAGGAAATTGACAGAGGTACAATACTATTAACCTAACCACAGACCTCATTTGGATTTCACCAGTTTTTATACTAATGTTAAAAAAAAATAATAAATAACCCTCAATAAACCTAAATTATAGGTTTGCATACCAAAAAAATTCAAAAAATAAAATTGTGTGTACAGTTTTAAGAAGTTTTATCCCAAGAACAGACTCACGTAGCCACCACCACAATCAGGACTCAGAACTGCTCTATCGCCTTAGAGAAGCTCGGCTGCGCTTTTACCTCCCGCCCTCCCTCTGCTCCTAACCCCGGCAACCACTGTCACTTTCTACCGCCATAGCTTTACCTTGAGAACGTCAGATAAGTACACTCACACCGCACACAACCTTTTGAGGTTGTGTTCTCTCACTCCGCATAATGACCTTCAGATCTGCCCGAGTCGCACCCATCAGAGCTCTTTCCTTTTCATTCCGCTGAATGGACGTACCACAGTTTGTTTACGTATCCTCCTGCCAAAGGACACTTGCGTTGTTGCTAGTTTTGGTGATTACAACTAAAACCATCACGAACATTCACGTGCAGGCTTTTGTGTGGACATGATTTTCCATTTCCCGAGGGCAAGTGCGCAGGGGTGGAACTGCTGGGTCACGTGTCAGGTCACACAGTGAGTGTGTGTTTAAACATATGAGCAGCCGCCACACTGGTTTCCAGGCTGGCAGCACCATTTACGTTCCCACCAACAAGCTCTGAGAGATCCAAATGTTCTACATCCGGGCATTTGGTGTGGTTAGAATATTTTATTTTGGCCATGCTGTGCAGTGGCATTGTGGGGACTTTAAAGCACTCGGAGAGTGTTGCTGGGCCATGTATGAGAGGATGGCATGGATGCAAGGAGAGCAGATAAAAACAGCCTCGCCAGGAGCCACTCCACAATCAGAACCCGCAGTGCTGCTCACTCAGGAATAGCTGCTTTGCACCCTGGCAACTTTAGGGACATCTCAGAGGAGGCAGGGGAAACAGATCTATGGAGACACAAGCCTGCCCAGGGAAGGTACAGGAAGTATGTCCTCCATCTGTATAGCGCCATTTCCATGCCCAGGGGTTCCCCCAGTGTTGTGGCAATAGTAAAATACTGTTTTAGTGAAAACCTTAAAATTGGGTTTTTGTCCACTTATTGCTCCTGTGGCTCCAAGGATAACATGGAAAATATTTTCAAGTTCACTCCTGAGACAGACTAAATACTCTTTCCAAAAACTCATGTGAAAGAGGGAAGAAGGTCTGAATATTGTCAGAGCGACACGTAGGCAAGCATGAAGCAGATGTCCACGGTGCAAGAGTCGGGGACAGGTGCATTTTCCTTTAAAGTTTGCAGATACCTTGTGTGTTACTTTAGCCTTTTATACTCAGAGTTGGTGCAAAGAGGAACAGGAGAGGGGATGAAAAGAAGCATTCAGGCCTGTTTCCTTCTGGTCCAGGACCCAGGGACCCAGTTCCTCCAGCATGTGCTGCACTGGCCTACATCTACCAGGCTGCAGCACCTCAAATGTGAGCTGCAGTGGGCCCAGCGGAAGCCTTTGTGAATTCAACTCGCTTCCTGTGCCTTACAGCCCTGCTGCTGAAAGAGACTTCCTCTATCCACTATGCCAACCTCCTCAATGTACCGAGACTGACTCCTTCAGCCCTAGAAATCCTGCTCTTCAGTCCCCCAAAATGTAAAACAAGAAGCTCATAGGATGAAGGCACTAGTTGTTGTTACGTGATCAATAAATGAAAAAATACGTAAAACAAACAAAAAAAAAACAGAAAAAAAGAAAGTCACATTACAAAGTCAAATGAGAACAGCGGCTGATTGTTACATGCCTTGATAAATCTTCTGATTTGCTGCTATTGTTCTGCCTTAAAATAAAAAACAAGCAGGAACAGTTATTCTAGGCTAGAGAAATGAGCCAGACTCGTTTCTTTCAAAATTAAAAAGCACTTTATTCTGCTGGATAAGGACTCTGCATCTTAATCTAGAGGCATCATGGAAGACAAAGTCCCTCCAATGAGCTGGAACAAAATCTCACCAAGTCCGTAAGAAATGACTTCTCCTACAGATGAGTGTTTATACATGCTGCACAGCCGTCAGTAAGTCCCTATCTGCCCTTGCTGCCAATGCACTGCTCTGATTCTGACCAGCCCTGCAATTCACCACGGTGTTCGCTGTGGTGCTGCCACACGCTTCGCTGCGATGTTCACAGTGTGTTTATCGGGCATCTGCTGTAAGTGCTGGGAGAATTAGACAAGGTCCTGGGCCTCATGGAATTTATATCCCATTTGGTGGGGGCCGGAGAGGGGCAAGACAATAAACAAATGAAGAAATATTTAAGGTGAAATAGCTTAACAATAGGTAACAAGTGTTCTGTATGGTGGGTTGGTCGAGAAAGAGCGAAGCTGGGCGTACGGGCTACCGCAGGCTGGGTGGTCAGGGATGTCTCACTGCACAGGAGAGGCAGTATTCCACACACAGAAGAGCACGTTTTAGGCTGAGAGGAGCACTGTGTGTGTGGAAAGGCAGCCCACGTCACTGGCATGCACAGCAGAGGCTGGGGACGAATAGGTTTAGAAGGTGAGTCCACAGTATGACAAGCAAGGGCCACCTCAGCTGTGGAGAAGAGCCAGAGACTTCTCATAACCGTCACAGGCATGTGAGTTTCAACCAGTGTTAGGGGTTGAATTGTCTATCCCCAAAAGATGTTCAAGTCCTAACCCTCAGTACCTCAAAATGTAACCTTATTTGGAAGGTTCTTGCAAATACAATTAGTTAAATTAACATGAAGTCATACTGAAATAGTGTGGACCCCTAATCCAACATGACTGGTGTCATTATAAGAAGATGGCCTGGTTGGGCGGGGTGGCTCACGCCTGTCATCCCAGCACTTTGGGAGGCCAAGGTCAGAGGATCACTTGAGGTCAGGAGCTCAAGACCAGCCTGGGCAACATAGCGGGACTCTGTCTCTACCAAAAAATTAAAAACTTAGCCAGGAGTGGTGGTGCACACCTGCGATCCTAGCTATTCAGGAGGCTGAAGCAGGAGGATCGCTTGAGCCCAGGAGTTGGAGGCTACAGTGAGTTATGAACATGCCGCTGCACTCCAGCCTGGGTGACAGAGAGAAACTCTGTCTCAAAAAAGAAGATGAAGATGGATATACAGGAAGAACACCACACGAAGACAGAGGATTAGACTGATGCATCTGCAAGCCAGGGAACAGCAAAGATTGCAGGCAAACCTCCGGAGGCCAGGAGGAGGCAAGGAGGGACTCCTCTGCAGGTTTCAGGGGGAGCACGGCCCCGCTGACAGTCCTGTTTTCAGACTGCGAGCCTCCGTAACTAGGAAACAATACACTGCTAATGTGTGAAGCCACCCACTTTGTGGCACTTCATTACAGCAGCCCCTGCAAACCAATACAGCAGCATGGCTCAACCTGTACAATTTTCTAGATCTCAGGGAAATTCACTCTGCCAACAAACCCACCGATGGCAATTTCTCTGAGAAAAACAGTTTGGGACATTCTGGTCATATTCCTTAGCAGTAGTCTTCTAGACTGTAGCCCACGAGAAGCCCAAGTCACACATACTATTCAGGAGCCACATGCTCACGAACACTCAAAGGCCTGTGGGCAAGGACCTGGAGCCCGTGCCTCTGCCCCCAGAGGGGCTATGCAAGCCAGAGCCACGCTCCTCAAGTGGTAACTTGCGTACACGCTGCCTTAACAGAAAGTCCATCTGCCAATGCACTGGCATTCTTTGGGTGCAAGCAACAGAAACTAGCTCAGTCTACCTTGATATCAGATAGCTCTTAGAATAAACGGGAGGACTCAGGGTGCAGGCTGCAGGCAGGCACCATAACTGGAGTGAGAGTGCTGCCAGCGGCTCTTCCCAGTCTTGGCTTTTCAGAGTCCTGGAAAGAAAGTCTCATCAGCCTCTTTTGCGAGGGAGGGCAGGGGACATCAGCTTACCAATTTATGGTCCTGCCAAGATTTCAAAGTGAAGCACTCTTAGTACTCAAAGGGAGGGATAGACGTAGGGCAGCCCAATACCCTCAGGCAACTAGGATGAGACTGTGTCCCCACGGCTGCTGGCTCTGTACTCAACAGACCTTGGTGACACCTATTCTTAAAGTTAAGAAGTCAATTACGTAAAACGTATCTGTAAGATTTCCTTCTCATGAACGACTATCATGACCCCGTTATAGACCTTCAACATCTCATCTGTTCTGAACAAAGATTACGAGTCCTCCTTTTGGGGTCTCACTTTGTTTTCAAAAATGGATCTTTGGATCTCTTTTGAAGTGTGGCAACTTTATGAAGCTTATTTACCTGTGAAGGCAAGGCCCTTCCTTCCCTGCAGGTGCTAGGCAATTCCTGGGAGTGGGAGTGTCTAGGTTCCCATTCGTGAATCAAGGAGAACCTGTGAATTTGATATGGCAAGATGTGAGGTGGGGCATTGCTGGCCTCTGCCTTGTGCCCCTCTCATACCCTCTTCCATACAAATCTTTAGTAAATAACAAAAGCCATTTTTTCCCAACCCCAAGTCAGTGAACTTTTCCCCATAACACTAGCAAATGCTTTCCTATAAACTTTACAGAAGTTATCAAAAGTCATTACCAGCTCATTGCAAATGAATACAGACCTCTTAATTAACACTACTACTGTTTATACATACAACAGATTAAGAGACTTTTTAAAATCATCTTATTAGGTAAATTGTGCCTTATTTTGATTTAGCAGGGTAAAATTTAAATGTTATATATCTAATACCTATTTCTGAAATTCCTTTCAAAAACTCAGATTTAGTTGCAAGCACAGCCACAAATATTTCCGTCTTTGAAGCTGTATCTCTGGTTGACCCATGAATATGAAAGTCATGTGCTAGTGAAATCAACACCATCATGTATTTACTTGTAACTACATGTAATAGTTATACCCAGGGGAAAAATTACAAAAGCAGCAATTTGCATGCATATAGTTCTTAACAGTTTAGAATGTCCTTTCATATATCTGGTCCATACCTGGTCTGCTCAATGTCCCTCTGTGATCCTTCTGTCCCTCAAAGAATCACGCCCTCGTCTTTATTCACATGCGACTGTGCTCCTCTTCTTCCATTGTTTCCTCCTTCCTCTATTTTTACTTACACTGAAAAGAAGTTAGTACTTGCTAAACCCCAGCTCCGGTGTTCCTCGTCCCAGCGGAATCTGGGGCTGCTATGGTAGCCTGATTGGTCCTCTTCTCCCTGGAGCTACTGAAGCTTCCTACGGGGGACACGCCAGAACCCTACATGTCTAACCTTCCTGCAGAAGAAACAGGGGGACCCCACTCAGTCTAGCAAAACTAATTAGGCTACTCTTCTTTGACACTAGTCAGTATATAGGCATCTAGTACCATATCTGCATAGTATATATTCATACAGTACATGAATACTGTGTAGTAACATGTACATAACAGGTAGGAACAGTCAGCTCCACATGGCACAGGGCACCCCCACGTACGAACATTGGACTTAGCGCTGTGCCCCGAAGTGTACTAACTTTCTTTCTTTTGTTGTCCACGTTCAATCCACCATCCAACCCTGCCAAGTCTGTTTCCAAAACAGGCTTTGGACTTACCCACCTGTCCTCGTCTCCACCGTAGCCCTGGTCTGAGTCACTGCTCTCGAGTCCATAGGCTCTGAGAAGGACCCTCCTCTACGGCACCTGCTTCCATTCTGACCTGATAGGGTGCGTTCCCCTTGCAGCACTCAAAGGGACTTTTTAAAATGCAAGTTACATTATGCCGCTCCCCAGTGTGAAGCGTTCCAGAGGCTACAAGAGGCGTTTTATATGGAACACGGACTCTTCAGAACGGCCCAGGACACGCCCTCAGCCCACCTCTGCCGAGGCCGAGGCCCCGCACAGCGCACCTTCTCTCAGGCCGGTCTCCTTCCCGTTGGCAGCTGCTCAGAGGGCCTTCCCTGACAGACAACCTGTCCCCACCTAGCTTCCCTCTGCCAACCTACTCTGTCTGATTGTTTCACACACTCGGCACTTTATTTCCACGTACGTTTGACTCACTCGACAGGTATTTGTTGAGCCAGGACCGCACAGATCTCACGTTCTAATGTGCGAGGGAGAGGAGACAGAGCACGAGACAGAACGCATGGCGATTAGTTCACTGGGTGGGTGTCACGTGGGAGGGAGGGCAGCGAGGCTGAGGCTTTAAACATAGGGGTCAGGGAAGACGACTCTGAGGAGGCGGGAGGGAACCAGGCATTTGGGTAGCTGGGGCCCATCCTCCAAGCAGAAGGAGCACAAGTGCCAGCACCCCAGAGTGGGAACAAGTCATGAGGGCTCAAGGGACAGCGAGGAGGCCAGCGTGGCTGAAGCCAGGTGAGCAACAGGTAGCAGAGAGATGAGGTCTGAGAGCTAAGGGGTGCTCAGGAATGGAGATCAGCAGGGGCACCCGAACAGCTTGGGCTTTACTCTGAGTGAGGCCCTGAGCCATCCCGGATGTGGACTGCAGAAGAGGGGTGATCCGACCTTTATTTTGAAAAGACACAGCATCGCTGCATCTCCTGAGTGAGACTAGCTTGGATGCTGCGGAGGGGAGGGGGTGGGAAAGGACCAGTTAGGAGACCACTGCCACACTTCAGGGAACAGAGGATGTTGGCTCAGCCTTGGGCGGGTGGCATAGGGGATAAAGCAGGGACAGATTCTTAAAGGTGGAAGTGGCAAGATTTGCTGCTGTCAGGATATGAGATGATGCTGGGATTTGGGGCCCGAGTCTTAGAAGTCCAGGACTGCCATTTGTTGAGATGAGGAAGACTGGGATAGGTAGAGTTTGGAGAGGTAAGACCAGTTTCAATTCCATAAATTTATCACAAGCGTTTAATCAAGCAAATATCCAAATACTTATATGCAGATGCTCATCACAGCATTGTTTATAATAGCATAAAACAGCCCGAAGAGCAAACTATATTTTTGACAATAAGAAGGTTGGAATGATATGTAGCCATCTAAAATACTGTAGAACAGTTCAGGGTCTGCAAGGGCTATTGCAACCATTAATATTAAAGGACACTTAAATAAGTTACAGTTTAGCTTTACTTTTTTAAAGCATACATATCTGATATATGAGGGCCTTCCATATAAACACAATAATATTATAGTTGGTTCTTTTCAATAACAGGACTATACACAACTTATAATTCTTTTCCTTTTGCTAATCCGCATTCTTGATTATTTCTATAATAAGAAATGAGTGGGCTTTCTTTACGCGGAAGCACCATTACACAGGCAAAGCCTCTCTGCCGTGGATGAGCCCTCTTCCCAGCATGGCTATATTTGTGGAAGTATTCCACATTTTGAACTCTTAGCCTTAAAGCCACCTTCCAACTTGCCAGCAATACCAGCATGGTCCATACAACAGACAGGCATGCCCACTGGGTTCCTGCCCAGGGCAAAGAACAGTGGGACAGTGAAGAAAAGACGGCCCCTGCATTCAAGAGCCACACTGATGCTGAGGACACAGTCATGGGAGCCAGAAAGACCTCCAAGGTCCCTCAGAGGGGCAGCCCTGGAGAGAAAGGAAGGGGTTGAGTAGGTGGGGTGGAGTGAGCCTGGCAGGTAGCAGGAACTCCTGAAAAATCCAAGAATTGAAAATAGTTGAGTACTGTCTGGGAAACTCAACAGTCCTGGAGCCTTATTTAGAAGAAGGTGGGGGCAGTTCCTCTCCCCTTCTGTGGAGACACCTGCAGGAGCTCTCTGTGCCCGGGGCGTGGCCGGGCCAGTGCTGTCTCTGAGCCCAGCTCCCTAATTGATTCTGCCTGCGCCACAGACGCGACGGACCTGCCAACTAGGTCAGAGCCGATTGAAGCTTGCCGCATCTCTGGTTATTTCTGCTTTCCACACATTTGTTAATAGTGACACTGAACAGAGGGCGAACACCCACAAAAACCTTCAATTTCAGACAACGAGAATGTCTAAACAACAGCAGACACTGCACTGCTTCAAATCCGGTCTGAAATCCCGGATTACGGGGCTGGGATTTTGTAAAGGGTCCCAATCCAGGCCCCTTTCCGCGTGTGAGTAAAGAAGTTGCCTCATCTAGTGGTAAGATAAACTTTCACATCATCATAAATGAAGTGGAAATAAATTATACACTTGTCTAGAAAATATTAATAAAGACAGAGTACCCTAAAATTCAGTCTATTTACCTTGAAAATATCATGGTCCAGGACTCTTTTCTCTTATTATTTAAATACTCTTTTGAAGACATCTTATAAATAGGTAGAAAAGAAGAAATATTTATTGTTAAGGCTAATAAATTTGAGTCCAACTCCAGGGTTGGCTTCATGGACATGTGACTGTATAATCACACATGCTCTGTGCTCAGAAAGGCCTATACTTGGTTTCATGCTCTGTTATTGCCATCTTGAAGTTCTTAAGAATTTTTGAACAGGGGGCCCTGCATTTTCATTTCATACTAGGTCCTAAAATTATGAAGCCAGTCCTGATGGCAGCTGTGGCTTGGGGCAGACGCAGGGATAGGAACCAGGTACTGTAGCAGAGTACTGTTTCCACTGATGCACTTTTTGTCTCTATATAAATGTCTAGCGCTGTTCATCCATGCCTGGTTTTATTCCCAGTGTCCTGAAAGGCTAAATTAAGAAAACAGTGGTTTTTTTTCCTTGACCTGTCAGCTGGGCACAGAGTCCTTTACAAGTTTAATGTGCTAGCCATTAAAATTAGCCAGTGTTAAAAACATCAGGAAAAAAATGAACATTTAGAAGGCAACTCATAACCGTGAAATTATTTAATATTTTAACTCCAAAAATGAGTCAAACATTTAAATCAGACTCCAGAGGTACATGCTCATGATGCTTCTACATCCAAACAAACCCAAGCAGAATTGCTATAGTTTCTTATGGGGTGACTAGAATACTGGATCCCAGTGGTTTCTAATAGTGGGTTGGTCGACAGACTGCAACAGAGACCCCTAGAAGCTTGTTGAAAACATCCTAGGGCTCCAGGCTGAGAGGTTCCGATCTAGTAGGCTTTGAGCAAACCCAGGAATCTATACGTTTAAAAATGTCGTCCATGGGATTCTTAGGCCTCACCAAGTTTTGGTCATTCTCTACCTTGATGACCAGAATGGGAATTCAGAAAACATTTAAGTCAAAATGCATACAGTCAAATGTGACCACCTCTCATCCAGCGTGGCGTGTCCACAACAAAAGCGTGGCAAGTGTGTGGTCTGGGTTAGCCACTCTGGATTACACGGTTCCGTGCGCAAGACTCTGGGCACATGCTCTGGATGTCCCCAAAATACCAAGATGAAACATTTGATCACCAATGAGAGCGAGTCAAAAGCGAAGAAATCTCCAGGCAGGGAGATCAAGTGCAGGTCGTGGGAGCGTAATGACAGGGGCGACTCCAGACGGTGAACCCCCACAGCTTCCGCTCACGGCTCATTAGACGCACACACAATGCAGCCACGGCGTAGGAGGCGCACCGCAACCGGCAAGGAAGAAAAGCCAAAAACAAGTACAGCAGGAGGCTCCATTTATAAGCCAGCGCCCTCGGTGCCTCGCAGCACACCACATTATCTGGGTTACGCGGCAGTCTGCACATCCAGAAAGTGGTCCTTGAGGAAAAGCCCAGCACTCCGCATCTGACCCCCCAGTGGAATGCTAATGAGAAACCGGCTCCAACCAGGGCATACTGATTTGCACTGGATGTTCCCCTTCAAGACCCAGCTGGCTGTTAAATGAGGTCAATCCAGCTCAACCCAGCAAGAGTTTGCAGCAAATACCCAAGAAATCTGCTAGACTTAAGGCAAATCTTTTAAGTATTACCAATAAAGGAACAACTTCTCTAAGGATAAGAAAGAGCCAGTTGCACACGTGGAAATACCTTCTGCTTTGTGCAGTGGACATGTTTAACGGAGAAGAGATTGCTTCTGAATTAGCAGCAGGACCTAAACGGAGTGAGGGGAGCTCAGAGGGTTTAGGCAGGGGGAGCAAAGCTGTATGAGGTTCCTTCCTCTATTTTTCAGACCTCTTACCCAAGACATTTTCTCTCTCTCCCTGCCCAGGAAGGTGAAATCTGCATCACACACTGCTTGAAGCTGAACTGGTAAGGCTCAGGCTGGGAAATGCCTTCCGCTCCAACCTACAATCCCTAAAGTGTTTCGGGCAACTACATGAAAACCCTGGGGCCGTGCACAGTCTGTGCCAGCAGGCTTACACTGCCAGGGCCCTTGGCCAGCAGAGCACAGGGCCTGAGCCTGGCATCTGGACGGTCCACCCCAGGCTCGGTGACCACAGCTGAGGCAGAGACCCTGGCAGCCACCCCTCTCCCCTGCTCCAAGGCTGCACCAGTATGACTGCAGGGCTAGTTAATGCTCAGATGGCCTGGCACCCAGACCCAGACCTAAGGAACAAGCACAGAGTGAAGTCATGCGGTACTAAAACCTCCCGTGATTTCTCATAGCTCATTTTAACCCGGTTTGGCAAAAGCAACAATTTAATCCTACAAAAATAATTAAAGTTAGAGGGCAGGCCAAAAGGCTGCTTACCCCACATTGATGGGGTAATCTGCATCTGAAAGCCCATTGTTTTAGCTGCCAAGGTCGCCCCTCTTATTGATTACTTTACTTATTTACTTGAAGCGCCAGGAAGGAAAAACAGAAACTCAAGTATGCTCATATACTGTTAATGGAACGCACAGTGCAAACTGGGAGCGCGTGGGCTAATGTGTTACACCTGACTGGCGATAGCAATGTCAAACAGAAATGCTGAACTGTCAGGCTGCACGCACATGAAATTGCTAACAAGTGACCATTTTTTTTTGATCTACAGAAATAGCAATTTAATATGGTTCCTCCTAATAGCTTTCTATTCTGAGCAAGTCATCTTGGATTCATTTCATCCAATATATAATATGAGATCCAAGGGCTTGATTTCCTCTCCCACAGTCTGTGATGAACAAATGAAAGGAAAGATAAGATGAGGCTTTGGAATGTCAGGAGTGGCAACCCAAGCGCGAGGGGATGGCGTGATTGCGTTCCAGCTATCTTGATCACATTTGCAACGTTTCAGTCAGGAATGGAATAGCCACAGCGGCTGCACCTGTAAGTGACTCAATAGGGTGGGATTTTAAAATGCATAGTGGGATCTCTTGCCAGTTGCATTTTCTTTCATATCTTCCTATCGGTGACACCTTCCATAAAAATAACATGAACTTTAGCATAAGACCAGAGTTTCTCAGACATTAGATGCTGGCAACTAAAACCTAGAGCCTTACAAACGGTATTCTGCTAATACTCTCTGGGCAGTGGGCAGATGCTCTGGGCAACTGAGTCATACTTTACTCAGAGATTATGTCTACTGATGGCCAAGGACGTATGCGTGAATTGAAGTGCTGACCTGTTTCTGTGTCACATTCTAAAATACCCATGATCATTAGCTAAACATTTGTGAAATCATAGACAGCACATTCTAGCTCAGTGGTTTGGTTGTTCCCATTAGAACTGTCAAAAGGCAGGAAACTGAGAAGTAATCCATGTACATGAGAACCCCGTGCAGAAGCACTCATTTTCCTGGGAGAGAAGACCTGGGAAATGGCTTATTCTGAAAATTGCTGTTCATCCTTTATATACTCTGTTTTTCTTTCTGTTAACCATTTGGGGTGAAACACCTCTTAAGAAAGCATGAATGATCATCATTATTACTTAAGTAAATAATCACTTACATTTGTTAAGATGCTGGGCACTTCAAAATGCTCTGAAAGCTGTTATCCCATTTAATAAAAAAGCGCCTCTGTGACAGGTATATGAAGGAAAGGTAGTATCAAACCTGTTTTTATGGATGGGGCAGCGCGCAGGAGTGTAAAGTGACAACCCACTGCCTCACAGTTAGTCACCATGGCCAGGATTCAAAGCTACATTAATCTAAATCTTAACTATTAGGCATTTCCACCTCTAAATTATTCACTTCCTCCCTCTAAAAAAGAGACTATTGATCAGAATTTAAGCTCTGACTTGGGTGGTGCAAAGGCAATATACGTAATCTAAACTTTTGTGCCCCCGTAATATCCTGAAATTAAATAAATAAATAAATAAATAAATTCACCCCAAAGACCCAAAACTGCCATGCTGGACAGCAACTCCAATGGGATATGTGTTTGTTGCTGTAACCTATATCAAAATCCTAGACAACCAAGGCTCTAGGGCTCTGAATACTCTCGGCTGTTTTGTCGATACAGTTATTTTGGTCTTTCAACCAAAACCTTAGGCTATCAGCTCCCATTCTTTCAGCTGTCAGTTTGCCTACCTCTCATTCTTCCCTTTGCCCCCCAAACCATTGTAAATTATAGCAGGACGAGAAACCTAATATTTCTTTATCCATTCACTCGCCTATGTAGTCAGCAATATCTGAGCCCCTCCAATGGGGTGAGCTAGGGACCCTCTAAGAGATACAAAATGATAAAATGCAGAGTGCAAGTGGCCATGGCGCCAACTTGCAGGCTGGGGTGCAGGTGGGTAAGAGAGAGAGAAAGGAGCAAGTACAGAAAAAAGAAAGAAATGCCTGTTATAAGGGCTCCCAAGAATCAGGGGAGGAGGACATGGAGAAAAGGGGTCAGGGTATTTGGGTGACCTTGGGACCAAGGCATGACAAGGTGCTGAAGCCCTGAGGAGGTAGGAGTGGGCATGAAGCAGAAGGGGAGTGTGGGCTGGCTAGCAAGGCCACGCGTGCAAGGCCCCACCCTCCCTGGAAAGGAGGTTTGGTCCCATTCCAGGTAGAAGGGGAAGCCTTGGGAGGGCACTGGTCAGGAGACCAGCTGGATGGGATGTGCTCCTTCCTCCCTCCCTCCCTCCCTTCCTTCTCCCTTTCTCCTTTACTCCCTCCCTCCTCCCTTCCTCTCTTCTCCCCTTCCTTCCTGTTTATGGACAGCCTGGCCTGTGCTGGGTGCCATGAAGACAGTGGTGACCACATCATCGTCAACAAGATCTTAGTCAGTGGGAGGATGGTGAGAAACCAGGTCACTGTGTGGTCTCATGGGAAGACCTCGAGGGGCACTGAGCCCCTGCTTAAGTGGGAAAGGAAGACTTTCTAAGGGGAGATGTTGTTATATCTGAGATCAGAAGACGAAAGGAGTTAAGTGAGCAAAGGGGATGTGGAAGAATAGGAAGGAGAAAAGTAGTGTGTCCCAGACAGGGGCAAAGAACACATACGGTGGCCTGGTTTTAAGAGGGTGCATGGTAAAGTCAAGAATACAGGAATTTCAATTTGGCTGATTAGGAAAGAGGGGGAGAGAGAGAGTGGGTGGAGAGCAGGGGTGGGGGATGTCATAAGTGCAAGAGATGAGAATGCACAGACGGACAGGAGACACATCATGGAGGGCTTGACAAGGAGGGGCCCGATAACCCAATCACCCACACTGGACGCTTGTGAGAGAAAGGTAGTGCTAGACCTGACAACAGGCACATTCAGGGACTATCCATGGGGCAAACAGGGACAAAGCCTTCTAGTTATTAAAAGGGAGTTTGTCCCAAGAGCGAAGGGGAGGTAATGAAGAGACGTAAGCAGAAGTCGCACCGCAGCCCTGTGCTTCGCCAGGCCCCCTGGCCTCCAGTGCGGAAGCACGCGCAGCGCAGGCCAGGACCAACGGCAGTGACCTCTGTGTGGAGCCACTGCTGAGATGCGGGAGACCATGGTGACGGGCACTGCAGGCGGCAGCAGTACAGAGATGTGGGCAGAAACCCCGAGACCGGAGACTCTCAAGGAGGAAGAATCAGTAGGACTTGCAGGCTGAGGGTGGGACCCAGGATGGCTTGAAGGTTCAGGCTCTGGGCATCTGCATAAAGGGTGGCACATTCCTGGGGTGAAGAGTGCTGAAAGAGAAAGCAGCCTCTGGATACTTCCACACTCAGGGGCTTTTCCTTCATAGGTAATGGTCCAATCAATTTGTTAAAAGTGTGTACCAAGTTAAGAGTAAACAGGCTCTGAGCGAGAGTTCAGGGGTCTCCATGTAGAATAAATGGCTTCGCTCCCCCACTGCAGTCCGAGTAGTGAGGGATGGGTGAGCTCCGAGTGAGTGAAGTGTGAGCCCTTATGATAAGGTCCAGCTGTATCTGGGAACAAACTACTTCCTGGGGGTCGCAGGATTTGGTCAGTCTCATCAATGCTGCCCCAAAGCTCCACAGAAGTGGGCACAGCAAGACAGGGCCCCAGGGAAGAAGCCTTGCAAGAGGGCAGTCTGTGTGTGGGCAGGATGCTCAGGTGGGGCAGGGGCAGGCCTGGATGCTGCTGGGGCCCAAGCAGCTGTCACAGGCAAGTCGAGACATGTCACTCAAAGCCTGGGGACCCGAGGACAAGGTTATAAGAGGCAGTCTGCATAGCGTCCCCTGGCTAGGAGCTGGGGGAAACCTCAGGGTACAACCACCAGGTCCCTTCCAGGCAGCAGTCAGTAAGACAGCTTTGTGCTAGGTTAGTCTGCTCCTTAGGTGAGTGGTAGAACCAAGGAGCATTGGACACCCATGACCCCCACCCCAACACACACACACACACACACACACACACACACACACAGCTTTCAGCAGACCTGTCCATGCGCAGCTACAGAGAAGTCCAAGATAAAGAACTCAACCGATTCCCACAGGAAGAAATAAACGATAAACAAACTTTGGTATTATCCTTCACTCTGCACCTCATACAAACAAGGAGGTGTGCCCTTCCTACTAAGGTGGGCACCACAGTTCCGTAAGGACACCTCATCACACAAACACCCCCGGCACGTCGTGTTCAATGATACTCTTTTAAAACATAAATCTGAATTAGGCTTTACAGGGCAAGACTTTAGAAGAATGAACCATGTCAGAAAGGCCACTCTACCGTCTCAGATACTGAAGGCAATCGAAGGATAGTGTTTGAAGTCTTCAGATGGGTATGGGTGCTGTAGCTCTGCGCTTACTGTGCACCTCCGCACCTCCACGGAGCCACTCATCTGCCCACGCAGCTGACAAACACACCTGGGCCCAGGACTCTAAATGTATGAGTTGGGAATAATACTGGTAATAATCATGAGAACCAAACTAGAAGAATTTTCTAAATTGTGAAATGTTATATTTATTATTGATGTTATTATTTCTTATATCTACCTCTACTTACAATATATATCCATGTCTTTTTGCCTTCTAGTTAAATATAGACAAACAGAGAAATCATAAATCACTTAACTGGAAGGTTCATTCAAGGTAGAAAGTCAACTCAAGGTGGAAAAGTCAGTCCAAGGCAGAGATCCAGCCAAAACCCTCAGTGAGACGCATGTAGGAATATTATCCAATACGCTCATGCTCTCAAACACTGATTTCCATGTTCACCTTTCAGAAAGATTTTAACCTGAGGCTAATGTGAGTTTTTTAGTTAATAATAGACTTCTCCTTCTAGTCTTGTCTACTGTCTACCTCAGGGGCAGAGTTTGCCTGCCACCTATTTTTCTAAAAAAAGTTTTATTAGAACATGGCCATGCCCACCCATTTACATATTGCCTATGGCTGCTCTCAAGCTACAGTCATAACACTGAGTAGTTATAGCAGAGATTGTATGGCCCACAAAGCCTAAAATATTTAGTATATGGTCTATAACAAAAAAAGCTTGCTGACATCTGATCTAGATGCATACAAGGAATTTTACAATTAGCACACTATATTGAAGTGGAGGTTAATGACAAATTTTTGTATTATATTGATGATTTTAACCCAAACTATTCATTGGCATATATTAGCTAATCTCAATAGTTTTTCAGTAGCAGCTTGTCTATTTTCAAACAAGGAAGTTTTATTAAATGGATACAAATATGTAGTACAATATAAGGATGGAAATAATTGAGCATAGCTTCTATGATATAGCTCCTATAGAAAAAGTCCCTAGCTCATCATTGAGGTAACTTCAAGTCTACAAAGCTACTTCCAAGAATTAGGAAATATCTGCATTGTGCATCATGTGAATCACTGTAAGGTAGCAGCATTCTAATTTATTTAAGCCAGTAGAGTGACGTGGATTAAAACCTGGCTATATTTCTTGCCCTTGATAAAAAGAAATCTGCCCATTTGCAAAAGAAGAAATCTGGAAATTAGCAGAAATGACATCCTCACAATCATAAGAGACAATTTGGATAGTATTTACAGATCTACAGAAGTAGTTTAAACAATTGTATTAATTTCAATAATAGGAAAATAATTATTTAAAATATTTTATTTATGGCTAGGCATGGTGGCTCACACCTGTAATCCTAGCACTTTGGGAGGCCAAGGCAGGATTACTGCTTGAGGCCAGGAGTTCAAGGTCAGCCTGGGCAACATAGCAAGACCCCGTCTCTACAAAAAATATAGCCAAGCTATAGTCCTGACTAATACCTGGAAGGCTGAGGCAGGAGGATTGCTTGAGCCCAGGAGTTCGAGGCTGCAGTGAGCTATGATCACACACCAGTCTGGGTGACCCTATCTATAAATAAAAATATATATCTATTTTATTTATAATGGTGAAAGTATTTTGAGCTCAATGTAAAGACATTTTAACAATGCAGAAATATATCAAGTGTACCTCCTGAATCTCACTTTCCTTCCCTTCTTCCTTCTTCCTTTCCTCCTATCCTTCTCTCCCTCTCCTTTCTTTCTATATTTAAGCAAGCAAAACAGAAAACCATGAAACATACTATTCTGCAATTTACTTTTTTTTTAAACCTAACTATATACCACTGTTACTCTTTTGTGGCAATGTATATAAACTTATTTTATTTTTGTTTAGAGCCCTTATTATGTTAAATTATATTGGATCTAGAATTTATTTACATTTGAGTTGTTCCCAGTTTTTCTCTGTTAGTTGTTTTTAATATACTCATGACATTTAAAAAGCAATGCAATTCTTACTGCCTTTTATTAGTTTTGAGTTGAATGAAAGTGGGTTAGTGCTTGTTCTCTCCGCAAACTCTGTCTCCCTTGGTGTTCAGGCGGGCGACATTTACCCATGTGCACGAGGGCTACTCTCTGCTCACAGTTCCTTACACGCCCCTCCCCGCGGTATCAGACTGCAGGCAAACTGTACGTTGTGTGCCTATCAGGCCACAGGAGACAGGGAGTCTTAGAATTCAGGGTCCCTCCTTTGACAAATTTTAGGCTGGAAGAAACAGTACTGGGGCAAACCAGCAACGCTGACGTGTACTTTTGTTGGTTCATGGAGTTTCAGAGACTCCTGGTCCCGCAGGAAGAGATCAAATCTGCCAAGGACAATGAGAGTTACATGGGTTTCTAAGATCAGTTGATTTTGCAACAAATATTTGCAAATGAATCTTAAACAGAGCCATGAAATTCGGCGGATTTCAGGACATCTTCATTACAAAACCAGAGAAAAACCATATCACTCTCCTTCCTCCTTCCTTTCCCTCCATTCCCCAAGAGAGACCACAGGAGGTTCATTTTAAGGTCTGATGAATGGTTCAGAAGGTCTGAAGTAGATTAGGATGAGAGTTTACTCATTTGAATTCTATATTTGAACTCCAGGCTCACCCAATTTGTCATGGTTTCTTTTTCCTTAAAGGAAAAAAAAAAGTCAGTTATTTGGTACATAAAACAGCAAAGCAAAATTCTCTCCAGACAGTAAACAATACCTTTAAAAGACAAAAGCAGAAACTTAATATTATTTCAAGTCCACTTGTTCAGGGAGGATGTGCTGTGGCCTATTTCAAGCAAAATCACAGGAAGTCTGTCACCCAAGACAACACAGTTTGACCAAGGCCAGCATTTTCACCCTAACCTTTGCTTCTGTTTTAAGACTGAGATCTTCTAGCTCAAAAATTTCAATTTTCAATGAAGTTTGAATCAAATGCTGTTATAATTAAAATTGTCTATTAATTAATAGTTTTTATTTTTCAGAGGGTCACCTGAGTGTTATGAAATCAGAGATGGTTGTCATTGAACTAAAAGTGCACAATGTAATAATTTCTAGATACCACCTTCTAGACGCCCTTTCATGCTCTTTCACTAGCTGGAGGTAACATTATAGTGGCCACCAGGGAAACAGCCCTAAGATGAAAGGTATGGGTAGGAAAGAATCTTGGATATCTGGCTGCCATAAGAATTTGTCAGGATACACATGAATATTTTGATTAAAGAGTGAAACATCCCAAAGGATTTGGCACATTCTAGCCGGAATCATTTAACTCAGAGGACAGAAGGCGAGCATCCGTGATCACAATGCCAGTTCTACACAGGTTTGTACACAAGGTCACAATCCTCCATCCCTATCACACAGACAATGTGAGAAAGCAAAGCTGCTATTCAGGGTATTTGGCCAGAAAGAGACAGCGAGAACTGCCAACCAAGGAACCAGATAATTTCACCCACAATCTAATTCTTGATTGTCCTGATTATATTAAAATGTAATGAGTTTCATGCTTTTGTTTTGAAGGTTTTGTGGATCTTCTATCGATGTAAAAAAAAAAAACAAAAAACAACATTCTTTTCAACCAGAGTCCTCCCCCAGGTGGCTCATCTATTCATTCATTCATTCATTCATTCACACTTCCATAGAACATCTACTTCACAGGCAATGTCCTGGTTGCCCAGAGACATTTCCTTTTGGAAAACCAGGCAAGTCTGTCCAACACAGGCTGCCTCCTTGCCACAGGTGTAGACACTGGAACCAAGCTGCCCCCCACCCCTTGAGATGCAATGATGGGTCCAGAATGGGCACCTGAGCTAGCAGAACCGGTCCGCTCTCAAGAAGACACAGGGAAGACAGGGGAGGAGAGGGGGCTACTCTTGACATCAGGCTTGAGGCCTTGGGTGCAGTCTTTTCCACCCCAGGAGTGTGCAGGTAGGTGAGCTGATGTAAATTTCCATTTTGCTTTTTATGAATTTGCTCGTCTCTGTCATATGTCTGACAAGTGAGTACTGAGTGTACATGACCTAATACTGAATTGATGATAAAAATGGAAATTGGTTCAAACTAACCAATGGAAACTACCTTTACTTTAAAATATCCTAAGATACTAATGAAAAATAAATGCTTTGTCTTCTGAGCTTTTCTATAAATAAAAAGACCCGTAAGGTGGGAACATCAAAATTTCTTTTGAAAGAGAACTACAATCAGTATTTTTCATATAACTATAGCAACCTAACACTCATACAACTGTTCACACTAATTTTATAAATCCCCTTTTTAAGAGTTCCTCACATACTTCAGATTATTTTTTAATTACACTTTTTAATTATAGATCCACATGCAGTTGTCAGAAATAATAAAGAGAGATGCCACATATCTTTTACCCAGTATTCTCCAAACTACAGTACAACACCACAAAGGACATTCAAGACACAGAACAGTTCCACCACCACAAGGACCCCTCATGTCACCCTTTGTAATCACATGGCCTCTCCCCACTCCTACCCCTAAACCCTGGCAACCACCAGTCTGTTCTATACTTCTGTAAATTTGTTATTTCAAGAAAGTGATACGAATGGAGTCATGCAATATGTGTTCTTTTGGTATTGACTTTTTTTCCAATCAGCATAGCTTAAAAGATTCAAAGATTCATTTAAGGCATTGCATGTATCAACACTTTGTTGTCGTTTTCAATTACTAATACTCCAAGGTATGGATGTTACACAGTTTAACCACTCACCCACTGAAGGATGTCTGGGTTGTTTCTATTAATAGCTTTCAGCTATTACAAATAAAGCTGCCATGAACATTTGTGTACAAGGTTTTTGTGTAAACGTTAAGTTTTAATTTATCTTGAGATAAATGTCCAAGAACGCAATTGCTAAGAAACATGGCAGTTGAATGTTTAGTTTTATAAGAAACTGCCAAGCTGTTTCCAGAGTGGCTATTCCACTTTACATTCCCACAGCAATGCATGAGTGATCCTGTTGGCCACATCTTCACCAACATTGGGTGTCTTTTATTCTTCTTATCTTTTATTCTAGCCACTCTAATAGGTGTGTAGTGATACCGCACTGTGCTTTCAGTTTGCATTTCCCTGGTGGTTAAGAACATTGGATATCTTTTCATGTATTTATTTGCCATCTGTATAATCTCTCCAGTGAAGTGTCTCTTCATGTCTTTTGTCCATTTTCTAATTCAATTGTTTGTTGATTTTTAAGAATTTATTTATACATTCTCCATATATTTGTTCTTTATAAGATATGGGTTTTGCAAATATCTTCTCCTAATCTGTAGCTTATCTTTTCATCGTTTGAGCAGAGTCTTTCACATAGCAACATTTTCGTTGTTTTTTTTTTTTCATTTTGATGAGAACCATTTCATCAAATTTTCCTTTTATGAATTGTAGTTTTCAAGCCTAAGAACTCTTTTCCTGGACTTAGGTTCTGAAGATTTTCTCTTACGTTTTGTTCAGAGAATGTCATAGCTGTACATTTTTCATTTAAGTCTTTGATGCATTTGAGTTAAATTTTGTTTAAGTTGTGAAGTTTAACACACTGACTGCCACAAAAAAAAGAAAATCAGAAACTTTTCCTTGGGGCCACAGTGCTTTGTTATGAAAATAGAATACAAACTTCGAGTGCAATTTAAAGATAAATGTAAATAGAAAAAATGAAGTTTATTGACTTCTATTCATTTAATCCACACTTTCAGAATTAGATTGCCAATATTAATGGTAACAATAAGAACATCAACAAGTAAGATTTTATATATGCTTCATGCAGCCCCAGGGTCAAAACCAGAGTGAGTTAAATACAACTCTCGTGGCAGTTAATGTGTTAAGTCAGGGTTAATTTATTTTGTTTTGTTTTTTTGTTTGTTCTCATCTATGGATGTTCAATTGCTCCAGAGCCATTTGTTGAATAAGATATCCTTCCTCTACTGAATTGTTCTGCATGTTTGTCAAAAATCAGGCGGGCATATTTAAGTGAGATCTATCTGTGTCTCTATGCTATTCCATTAATCTGTGTGTCTATTTCTCTGCCAATGCCAGACTCTCTTGATTACTGTTACTACATAACAGGCCGTAACATTGGGTAGATTGATTCCTCCTACTTTATTCTTCTTTTTCAGGACCATTTTACTATTCTAGGGCCTGTTATTTCCCATGTAGATTGTAGGATACTCTTGTCTATGTCTATAGAAAACTTGCTGGGACTTTGATAGCAATTGCATGAAACCTACAGATCTATTAGAAAGAAATTGACACCTTTACTGTGGCGAACCTTCCCATCCATGAACATGGTAAATCTCTCCATTTATTTAGGTCTTCTTTAATTTTTTATATCAGCATTTGGTAATGTTCAGCGTATATAGCCTGTACATACAAGTCATGTTAGGTTTATTTCCTTGGAATCATTGTAAATGATAGTATGTCTTAAATTGCAGTTTCCATATGTTCATTGTTAGTATATAGAAATATGACTGGTTTTTGTGCGTTAATCTTATATATGTGACCTTACAGAACACATTTACTTACTAGTTCTAGGAGGTTTTGTTTTGTTTTGTAGATTCTTTGGGATTGTTCTACGTATATGATCATGTCATCTGAAAATAAGGACAGTTTTATTTCTTTTCCTAACTTGGCTAAAACTCACAACACTATGCTGACTGTGAGTGTTAGCGTGGACATCCTTACTTGTTCCTGCTCTTAGGATGAAAAGCTTTCAAACTTTCACTACAGAGTAGGATGTTACCTGTTAGTTTTTGTAGATGGTCTTTATCAATTTAAGGAATTTACCTTATATTCCTAGT
This sequence comes from Lepilemur ruficaudatus, assembly GCA_963574885.1. NCBI lineage: Eukaryota > Metazoa > Chordata > Mammalia > Primates > Lepilemuridae > Lepilemur > Lepilemur ruficaudatus. Next base: position 22,584 of record CAUYRT010075791.1, read on the forward strand.
TCACTGAGAGGATTTTTGGTTTTTTAATCATGAATGAGTATTGGGTTTTTATCAAATGCTTTTTCTGAGTCAGTTGATATAATCATATTTTTCACTTTTAGCTTGTTGATATAGATTATATTGATTGATTGAACACAGATGTTGAACCAGCCTTACATATCTGGAATAATCCTACTTGGAGGTGGTATATTATTTCTTTGTATACATTGTTGTATGTGATATACTGAAATTTTTTTGGGAATTATTACATGTACATTCATGGGGGATATTAGTCAGTAGTTTTCTTTTTCTGTACTGTCTTTGGTTTATCAGGTAAATACTAGCCTCATAAAATGAGTTGGCGGGGTTTCTTCTCTTCTATTTTTCTGGAAAAGATTGTGCAAAATTGACATTAATTATTTTGTAAATGTTTGGTAGAATTCTCCATTGAAAGCATCTTGGCCTAAAAATGTTTTTGGGGTAACTCTTAAATTACAAATTCACTTTTTTAATAGTTATAAGATTATTCCATTGATTTATTTATCTTTTTTTAAGATATATGAATTACTTATATTCAGTATTATTTATAATAGCTCAAAGTTGGGGGCAACACAAATCTCCATCAGTTAGCAAATAAACAAGTTGTGTCCTGTCCAAAGCTACTCAGCAATGAAAATGAAGAAAATGTCACTGTGGAAGGATCTCAAAAACATTGTGTCTCTAATATGTAGAGAATGCCTAAAATTAGAGAATCCAAAGACCGAATTTTTAAAATCAAGCAAAAGATATCAACAAAGAATTTACCTAAAAAGAAATGCAAATGACCCATAATCATATGAAAGATGTTCAGCTTCAAATATGAGAAATACAAGTTGAAATAGAGATAGAACATACCAAAAGTTTTGGGATTACAACAAAATCAGTACTAAGAAGTAATTTTATAGCAGTAAACAGTTACATTTAAAAAGTATAAGGAAAAGAATTCTATACCACCACCAGGTGGAATTTATCCAGGTATGCAAGACTGATTCAACATTTAAAAATAATAACGTAATCCATCATATCAAAAAGCTGAAGAAGAAAAATCACATGATTATCTCAATATATGCAGGAAAAGTATTGGACAAAATCTAGCACTCATTCATAATAATAAGGAAAAGAGTTTGGTAGTTTGTGGTTTTTGAAAATTAGATTCACTTCTTCTAAATCATTAAATTCACAAGTGTAAAGTTGTTCGTAATATTCCTTTATTATCCTTTTAATGACTTCAGGGTCAGTACATACCTGATATTGTTTCATTCCTGATACTGGTGACTTGTCTCCTCTGTTTATTTTGGTCAGTCTTTTAGAGGGTTATCAGTTTTATAGATTTTTTTTTTTTTTTAAAGAACCAGCTTTTGGTGTCATTGATTTTTCTCTACTGTTTTTTCCTGTTTCAATATAATTGACTTTGCTCTTTATTATTTCTTTCCCTCTGCTTGCTTTGGTTTTATTTTGCTCTATTTTTTTCTAATTTTTTGAGGTATGAACTTTGATTATTAATTTGAGACCTTTCCTCTTTTTAATATAAGCATAGTATGCTATACAAATTTCTCTCCCAACACTGTTGTAGTTTTGTTTCACATATTTTGATATGTTGTTTTTGTTTTCATTCAGTTTTATATTTTTAAAATTTTCTTTAAAACTTCCTCTTTGGCCCATAGATTATTCAGTAGTCAATTGTTTAATTTCTATGTATTTGGGGTATTTTTTTACTATCTTTTTGTTACTGATTTCTACTTTTATTCCATTATCATCAGAAAAGATACTCTGTATAATTTCAAACCTTTACAACTTTTTAGGTTTCTATTAAGACCCAGAATATGTTTTATCTTGGTTAACACTCCATGGGTGCTTGAAAAGATGTGTATTCTGCTGCTGTTGTATAGAATGTTCTATAAATGTCATTTAGATCTTACTGGTTGAGGGTGTTGTTCAGTTTTTCTATAACCTTGTCGACTTTTTGTCTAGTAGTCTATCAATTGCTGACTGTGGAATGTACAACTTTCCAACTACAATTGTAAGTCTGTCTATTTCTACCCTCAGCTCTATTAGTTTTTGTTCTATTTGTATTTTGAAGCTCGGTATTTTGGTTCAAACACATTTAGGATTGTTATGTTTTCCTGGGGGATTGATCTTTTTATCATTATGTAATGTCTCTCTTTGCCTCTAGTAATTTTCTTTGTTTTAAAATTAATATAGCCACTCCTGCTTTTTAAAATATTAATGTTGCATGTTATATTTTTCCTATTCTTTTACTTTCAACATATCATTGTATTTCAAGTAAGTTTCTTACAGTCAGCATATGGTTGGATCATGTTTGTTTGTCTGTGTTTTTTTATCCACTCAAACAATCTCTGTCTTTTCATTGGCGGTATTCAGACCATTTACATTTAAGGTAATTATCAACAATTATATATTAGAGTTTAAGTCTGCCAATTTGTTTTTTTCTCATTTATCCTCTCTTTCTAAATTCTGTTTCTTTTTTCTTACCTTCCTATGAGTTACTTTTGGTTGTTGTTGTTGATGTTATTTTGGGTTTTTTTTTTAAGACAGGGTTTCCCTATGTTGCCCAGGCTGGTTTCAAACTCCTGGGCTAAAGCAATCCTCTCACCTCAGCCTCCGAGTAGCTGGGACTACAGGTGTGTGCCACCTCACCTGGCTGAATTACTTATTAAGTATAACTCTGTGTTGTTTTCTTAGTGGTTTCTCTAGGTATCACAATATAAATATGTAATTTATCACAGTCTACTCGTGTCAGCATTTACTACTTCCAGTGAAGTATAGAAACCTTACTTTTATTTAGGTCCCTTTACCCTTCACGTTTTAAAAATATAACGTCTTAAGTATTTCCTCAACAAACATTGGGCAACACATCAGATGGTGTTCTAATTTTTGCATCAACTTTACAATATAATTTGAGAATCTTATTTACTTTCTGTTTGGAGAATTTTTTTATACATATATTCTTTAAGGGTTGGTTTGCAAGCAACAAATTCTCATAGTTTTCATTCCTTTGAGAATGCTTTTCACCCCTTCATTCCTGAAGGATATTTTCACTGGATACAGAATCCTGGATTGACAGTTGGTTTCTTTTAGTGCTTGAAAAATGCTATGCTACTTCCCTCTGGTCTCCATGATTTCATATGAGCAATCTGCTATCATTCAAATTGGTAGTCTGTATAAGCAGTGTGTCCTTTCTCTCTGGCTGCTTTCAAGATTTTTCTTAGATGTTCTTATCTATTTATATGTCTGATGTGTCTTGGCATGGATTTACTTGGGTTTATCCTATTGGAAGTTTGCCTAGCCTCTTGAATAGTATGTTTATGCCTTTCATAAAGGGAGTTTTCAGTCAATATATCTTTAAATTCCTATTCAGTCCCCGTCTCTCTGTCTTCTCCCAGGACTTTGATATTACGAACGTTAGTTCTCTTTCAGTTGTCCTACTTGTCCCTGAGACCCTGTTTGTTTTGTTCCACTCTGTTCACTCTGTTGTTCAAATTGGGTAATTTCTAGTGACCTGTCCTGAAGTTCGTTGATTCTATCTGCTGTCATCTTTACTCTGCCGTTGAGCTTTTTATTGGGTGATCCTATTTTTCAGTTTTATAACTTCCATTTGGCTCTATTTTATAACTTCTATTTCTTTGTGATAGTTTCTGTTTTTTCATTTGTTTCGGGAGAAGTCCTAATTGCTGGTTGAAGCAATAATCCCAACGTTTGATACATGTCGATGCTAGCTTCATTCATGTTGTGACTTTCCTGGTTCTTGGAATAAAAAGGGATTTTTAACTGCATTCGGGGCATTATGGATTTTATATAATGATACAATCTTTTTTTCTTAGCAAGCAATCTCTGCTGAGATGTAGCACCAGGGCCAAGAGGATGTGAGTGGGGTAGAAGATCAACCTCCTGTTTGGCCCACTGAAACCATGGAGAGTTGTTCTGTTGGTGTTTGGCAGGAGTAGGAAAGGTGTCATTACAGAGGTTTTCTCTGGTCCTTTAGCTGCAGGGAACAGGATTTTCTGGGAGCTTTTTTGGCCTGTGCCTGTTCTTGGTACAGATGGCAGGATTCTGGGGTGCTCTATTCAGGATATATGGGAACTAATAGGGGAACTTAACCTGCATATCTCTGAGCCTCAGAGCCCCCAGGCATTGCACCTTCTCCTGCCCACTTCCCAAGTCTTCCTATACAGGCTGAGCATCCCTAATCCAAAAGTCCAAAATCTGAAATAAAAAATGCTCTAATCCTAAACTTTCTGAGCACTGACATGACACTCAAAGGTCATGTTCAAAGGAAATGCTCACTGGAGCATTTCAGATGTTGGATTTTCAGATTAGGGATGCTTAATCAGTAGGAATAATGCAAATATTCCCAAATCTGAAAAAATCCAAAATCTGAAACGCTCTGATACCAAGCATTTTGGACAAAGGACACTGAACTTGTTCTTGTGTGTTGTGTCATGTCCAGGAGTCCACAGTTATAATGGGGAGGATCTAATTGGAATGCGGCTACTCAGTCCTGGCAGATGCAGAGATCCAGATTAGTTTTTATATTCAAAACTACTCCAATCTTCAATATCCATATATTCAAAGACACTTTAAAATAAATTCTCAGCCCATTTCCTGTAACAATTTTTTCATTCCTAAAACTCCATACCTCCAAAGATCGTACTGTCCTTTTTCCTTTGGGAAGCCACCTGAAGGACCACTTAAGTCTCTTCTGTGTAATGTTGTGAATACCAGCATCAAATACTTACTGGGGGCTCTGGCGGATATTTCAAGTGCTACAACATTGGAAACAAGGTGGAATCTTCACCCATACAATGACCAAATGTGGTAAAAATCCCTAGAGAGATCTGGCCGTAGATTTAAGTCGCTTTTCCTACCTTAGCCTAGACAGAAATCACAAATGAATATTCCCAGGATACACTTTTTCTTTGCATCACAGTGTGCTTGGTTTCTGCCTTCTAAATATGAAGCTTGTTATGGTGCTTCTTCCCCCTCAAACTGAAGCTCAGTTATTGACACTAGCATAATTTTTCCTTCTCACTCTGTGTTCCAACTGGAATGAATTTATCCCAATCCTCAGCTGTTCATTCCCGCAATATCCAGACCAAGTGCATCTACCACCTGCATCTAAGAGAGCACCAGTACCACTCCCCATTTGGGCCAGGGGACGTGCACAGTGTCTCACAAAGGCCCGAGGCACTGCCCTCAGCCACCCCACTGGGGTCTGCTCTCCAGGGAAAGAATGTACCTGTGTGGCAGGTACATGGAAAAACAGCATGGGCAATGGCAGCTATAGGTCCCAGGTATGACATGGTTGCAGCCACAGCTATACCTTCAACCTAAATTGTCAACTGTCCCTGTCCCTATAGTGGAATGGTGGCTGTGGCAGTTGCACTAACAACTTTAAAAGTGGCCAAAGGGAAACAGGATTTATTTTACAGAAGTCTATTTTAGGAATTGTCCCAGAATGCTCCAACTGGAAGGGAAACTTACATCCCATTTCTTAGGATTCTTCTTTAACATATCTTCCTTTTGTTCCAAAATATTCATGGAACAGGCAATGCTTGGAACACTGAAGATACAGTAGTGAGAAGACACCATTCTTATGCTGGTAAAGCTTACCTTCTAGTCAGGAGACAAGTTACCCCACAGCTACCCCACCAATCATTTTATCCATTAGGAGAGGTACAAGGGAAATAACGAGTGGGTTAGATTGTCTTTGAAATCTCAGCAAAAGCCATATTCTTTCAAGGGTGGCAACACAGGTGCGAAGCACAACGCAGGATGTGCTTAGAGCAAGAGGCAAAAAGTCAGTGTAGTTATTTCAGAACCAGCAAGCATCTGAAACCGATGCAACTATCGCACACTGGGGCTCTAGGGCCTCAATGAAAGGGCAGTGCATTTGATGAGGCTTTTTAAAATTAAGGCCGATCATCCTAAACACTCAGCGTGAGGGAGGCAGGGGTGCGCGCGGCCCCTGCGCTGCCCCCGGCGTGGCCCCTACCTCCTTGTTCGTCCTGTCGGCTTGCACCAAGGTCCCGTTCAGGCAAGGTTCCACGTAGTGAAGCTCCTCGTTATACTGCAGAGGGAAGAAACAGCCAGGAGGAAACACTTAATCAAGGACTTGAGGCGTGCTACTTAATAATTTAAAGATATAAACACACAAACAAATAAAGCTGCATAATCACAGGCTCAATTTTTTCACATAAGGCGACTTTTCCCACGGGTGCCCCTATAGACAATTGTAATTAAGTGCTAAAAACAGACTTTATTCTTTTCTTGTTTGGAAGAAAAACTTCTAGAGCACATGCCGGCGTGCGATGGGGTGGAGGGTGCACACTGCTGACTGACCATGCTTTGGGCTGGCTCCGAACACGGGCAGCTGCCTGGGCGCGGTGCCGGCCCCAGGCCAGGAGGGAGGATCTGAAGAGCACTCCAGACTTGGGTGGATCCAGCTCCACTCCCGTCTTTAGCGTTGTGGAACCAAGGGACACATGTGGGTCACACATGCGTGGGGACAAAATGAAGGACAGAAGGAGCCTTTGTGCTCCCCAGTCACTCCGGGAGGTGCAGGGCTCGGCCAGGGCACTGCCCCCAGGCACGCGTCACCAATGCCTGCGCTTCCTCCACTTCCATCCCAGAATACCCAGAACATGACCCTTTATGTTTGTCCAAATCTCAGAAGCAGGAAGCAGAAATTTGAGTATTCTTATCTTCATTTCTCTCGTCACACTTGATTCTCGTCCTGTAGTTGGGCTGCTCCTTCCAGAACACAAATCTGATCACGTTGCCTCTTGCCAACCCCTTCACAGCTCCCCAGTGCTCTGCACATGGCCCTTCCCAGGGCGTGGCCCTGCTGGCCACCCTAGCATCTGCCCTTGCTCCTGGCCAGCTGAGGCCCTTCCTACCCCCTGAAGTGTCCCACCTCTTTCTCCAGGCCTCCACCACTGGGCCGCTGCTCATAGCCCTTGCTCTGGCATCCCTACTCTGGCTCCTGTTCACTCTCTGGGTCAGCTCATTCCACTCTCCGGGAAGGAGCCTCTGGTGCCGGTTAGGCACACGTTACGCCCCTCTTCTGCGTGCTCCCCGTAAACCCCAATTACCTGTCACCTGGGTTCCCCACCACATCACTCAGGGCCACATCTGGTCCCTCAGGGTAGTCCCTGTGGCAAGCACAGGGCTGTACCCACATTAAGTGCCTGAAGACCATTTATTTGTTCAATGACAGTGTCATGGTATCTCCACTTTAGTGGCCAAAGGGGCCCAGAGCTCCCAAGGCAAGAGACCAGAACCACCTCTCACGGGCCCAGTTCTTGAACCAAGTCTTGGTAAGGAGTTTGCATGTTGAGACTGTGGTCAGCGAGGACCATGCAAGGCTGTGAGCAGGGCAGTGAGTGAAATAAAGAGATGAGCTCAGGGCAATCACGCCAGACATACTGCAAGGACAGACTGAAGAGGGCCAGACCTGCAGCTGCTGCAACAGCGACTGGGATGCACCAGGTTTCTCATGCAGAGACGCTCACCACGCAAGCAGGAGCAGTGGCAACCCTGACACCGGCACTTAGATGTGACTGAGCACCTGCTTCATCTCACACAGGGCAAACTTCATCTGCGGGTTATCTCAGCCTCACTGGTAAGTACTTCCAATCACTGCTTCTTTACAGATGGGGAAACTGATGCAGAGCAAGGATGATCGGCTTGCCCAAAGATGCCAGGGAGTAAGTAAGGGGTGGAGTCCTTATTCAAATCCAGGCAGTCTGACCTCACAGCCCCCAACCTCTCCTCTCTAACGCCCACACCTCCACATTTCCTATCACTCAGATTTTTCCCCCGTTAATCTTTGTTCTTTTTCACATGAGAGCATTTGAAAAACTACATCCCAACGGTCTTAGACCTTAAATATTGTCTGATGAGGCATGGAGAAAAAATATATTTATGCTGTTCTGAAATTAGCCATTGAGAATTGGGAGTGTGACTTTCAATCAACAAAGAAAATGTCATCTCAGGATCCAGGAAGCAATTGCACAGTTCAGCATAAAGAAAAACTCCTCCGAAGTTCTCAGTCCCTATTGGACTGACATTTTCTTCTATTTCACCCCCTTTGCTGGCTGATTTGATTCAGAGTGACAATGTGCCCGTTCCTAAGGCCTGAAGCATAATCGGTCTTAGCCAACCAGAGCCATCTGGGTCCCCTCTGCTGGACACATGTGTCCACAGCCTGCCCTGCAGCCAGGGATGGTCACGTGACCCACGCCCAGCCTATGAAACATAAGAGGAAGTTTTCTGGGCAGTTTCGATGAAACCTTTTCCGGCCATAAAGGAAGCTCTTCTACACCCACTCCTTCCTTTCTGCTCTAGAAGCTATTGTGGACTTGCAGCAGCCACGTGCAACCACGAGGCGACAGGACAAAGAATGGAAAGCAAAGCCAAAGGAAGACAGAGCAGGAAGGTAGAGCCAGCGCAGGTCCTTGAAGAGCCGCTGGCCACTGTCCCAAGACTGCACCTGCCTCCTCCAGGCTTCTTACACGAGATTAATCGATGCCTGTTGCTGAACCAACCTTTGTTCACCTGTTCTGTAACTTAGAGACCCAACATTTCCTGGGGTTCCCACCTTGGCTCTTTTTCCTCTTACTTCTCTATTTTCTAGGTAAATTTAAAAACTTCATTGTCATTCCATCGAATACACACACTCAACATTGATTCCTGGGGTAGCACTTGGGTCCAATTCCTACTTCTGCCACTGTGTGGCCTTGGGAAAGTCACTAAACTTCTCTGATCTCAGATTCTTAAGCATAAGAAGATGCTAATTAACCTTCTGTTTACCCTCCAGGGTCTCCCCTGTAGAGATCTAGTGAGGCAACAGAGCCGAAACTGCTTTGCTCACGTAAAAGTCTGTGCATATGGGGGCGGCAGAGGGGGTTGAAAACTCGAGAAGACCAAGAAGTTCCTTCCTTCATCAGGGAGGTACATGTGCAGTAATCAAAACCATGCTCGCCATCACTGCGTGCGCTGCGGCCTCAGTGGAGGAATCTGCTCTTCTGAACCCCAGCCAGGTTGTTAGTGGCATCATCCAAGCTTGCGTTGACTAATTTCCCTTGACTGCATAAGGATAAAGCTATGCTGAGTAATCTGGTCTGTATCACCGAAGCGAGCGGGGCTCAGCGGGCGCATAAGGAACAGCGCACTCCGGGCCCTGCGCCACAGAGGCCCCTAGCCGTGCATGCTCGTCACACTGCCCAGGGCTGCTCCTGAGGGGTCACCCAGGATGCCGTGCACATGGACCTGCTTGCAGACTCCTGGCAGATGTCCATTTGGAAACCTTTCAGCTCCTGCATTTTTAAGTATGTTCCCTAGATTTCTATTTTGTGAAATAATAATATGGTATGGGCATATCAATTTGTGACAGAAGATCTGGTCGCCTCCTCCCTAAGACACAACAGCATTATAAATAGCTCTCCTTAGTCGCCACTTAACACAGTAACTGCCACGTGAGTTGTATTTAACTCACGCCAGTTTTGAGCCCAGGGCCTCGTGAAACATATGTAACTCACATAGCTCTGCACCTTGGAAGCCAAGCCGCATGAACTATTTTTCACGCTGCATATAACTTCCGCACAGAAAACAATAAAAAATAACAAATTTTTCATTAAGTTAGAAATGACCATTCTGTTTTTGAAGTTTTTATTCTAGTTTTGCAATAAAACACCATGGCCCCAAAGAAAAATGTTTTTTTCTAATGTGGCAGTCAGTGTGTTAAACAATCTGATATCAGCAGTCTGCGGAAGCAAAGGATGCAAGGCACACCGTCACCGCCCAGAGGCAAACTCCTTCTGTTACTTGTTTTTGCTTCCTCCACTACCGGGACTGAACCCTAAAGAGGCACTCAACCTCCCCCTCCCGCCAGAGTGGTTAGTCCTTCCTGCAAATTTCTGGGAAGTGGGAAGAGTCTCTAAAGGGACAGGAGAGGGCCCAGGCAGCCTTGGACACAGTCAACCAACCACATGGTGAGGAGATGCACAAAGGACTTTCACCCCTCGAAGAGCTTAGAACCTGCCACGTAGCACACAGGGACTCGGTCACTGTTAGCTTTCCTCCCCTCAGTCTTCCTAGTTGGTTTTCCTCTTCTGATTCCCACAAGGGTAGAGCAGTAGAACTAAAGCAACTGAGGCAGACAGGCTCGGGTTCAAATGCTGGCTCTGCCGTACACTAGAGCTGGGTGACCCTGGCCTCCGTTCTTGCACTGCGGAAACAAGGATTCTAACCGCACCTCTCTCATGAGCTCACTGTGAGGATGAACTGAGATCATTCAATAGTCAACGCAGACCCTGGCATGTGAGAAGGAGAAAGGGGGCATGTGGGCACATGCGCACAAGCACACAAAAAAGAAAGAAAAGACATACATGAGTGTGACACGTGCTACGTAGAGAGAAAGGCCAACAGGTGAAACCCTCCGCCTGGAACCGGTGCTTGCTTAGTAGGAAGGAGGTGGCGTGGGTGATGGCAAAGTGACCCACTCTTGGGAACAGGGGTCCCATGCCCTTGGCCTCCTCTGGAGAGCACGGACTCTGCATGTGTTGGAGATTAGACAACGCGCCCTCAGGCACACGTGACTGTCTAAATGCCCGAGACAGAAACCCACAGAATCGTATCACACGTCAACTCATGTAAAGTGCAGTCCAAAGACCAGAGAGCAGAGGACAACTGACTGGGTTGACCGAGTTCTGGATGATATCGAGGAATCTAAGCCCTGCTTCCTGTTGGGAGCTGGACCGCATGGAGGAAAGCCATGCAGAGTCAGGCCTAGCAGAAGATCATCAGTTGCCCAGAAAAGAGGGTGAGGCAAGACCTAACTAAGGGCTTTAGGGAACGTGTCAACACCGTACCCTGAAACTGAGACTTGGCTCATGTCCCTCCAGACACGGCCCCAGCTCCTCCACACGGCTGGCCAGGCTGGTGTGACCTGGCCTGCCTCTCTCAACCCAGTCCCTTCATTTCACCATCACCCACCCGGCCTATGCACCCCACATTCACCCCCACATGAATATGCTCCAGACATGGCGGAGAGGTTCCTACAACCACGGATGTCACTTTCTCCTCAGTTGTTAACCCCTTCCTGCTTCCCTGCCTGCGCTACCCATCACATTTGCCTGGCTAGCCTACTTACCACTGAGTCATCACTTTGTCCCTTCACGTGGCGCTGTGGCCCCCACTCCAGACCCCTCGCTACCTCCTCAGCAAGATTGCACCGGCCACACTGTACCAGGGGCTTTACAAGCACCTGCTTCCCGGCTGCCCACACAGCGCCACACACACAAACCCTGAGGTCTCTGAGAGCATTCCTGCCTTCTGCCTTATGTACAAAGGCAGCCCTGCGCTTAACGCTGAGCGCTCAATATTATTTGCTGAATGAATCAATAAGCAGAACAAAGAAATAAAAAGGCAAAATTGTAGAGAAGATCACTAATGGAAAAGACTAGGAACAAAGCCAGAAAAAAAAAAGTTGGAACAGAAACAAAAAAATAAGATGAGAATCTCTATCCCTTTTGAAAAACAGATAAATAAACAAAAAGTGAAGGAAATAAGTGGGTATGTCTCAAGGAATCCAAAGTTCCACAAAAGCCCCGTAGAATTAAAATGCTGGCATGCTCTTGTAGTGCCAGAAACTGATCCAGAATTGCTGGGACGCCATTAAATATTTTTATGGTTTTATTGGTGCACTTTTGATTAAATAACCTTTAGAATGAAAATGTGTAGGGATTATGTAATGAAGCAGATGAACCCACAGTATTTTCACCAACACAAGGCATCCCAGGGATCTTTTGCATTACAAAAGCTTCTTATGTAATTTGAAACACGACTGGACATAATTAGTAGTACAGAACAAATGAGCACTGAAAGAAAATACCATCCTCATACTTTTAATATGGAATCGATTACTTTAAAAAGCAAATCCACAGCAGGCAAAGCACTGGAGAAACAGTTCTAAAGAAAATTCTGCAAATTAAAACCAGGGCACCAGCAAGTTCTGGGTTGAACTAACAAATGATGCTCTTCTCAATTCGACTCTGCACAAATATGAGCTGCAGGAGGCATTTAAATTGATTTAACACTATCAGCCCAGTTAATACTGTGTTCATTTAATGCATGGCTTAGGCTTCTGTAAAATCATTTTTCAAATTTCAGCATTGGACAGAATTAGCACCCTCATTTTTATGATAATATTGTTAATTTAATGCATGGCTTGAAGTTAGACTTCAAAGTGAATCAGAAAAATATGCCTTTTCTCTTGTTAGAGACATCTCTCTTCATGCACCAGTGGCTTGACCTTAAATTTTTAACTTTGCACAAAATCACTCTCATATTTTAACTATTCTTCTATAATTCAATCAGTTTGTCAGTTTTAGACAGATTTTGAAGTACCTTGCCTATGAAAGCTAAAACAATTTTTAGCATTATCTTTTTACATTTATTATCTGGAAAGATCTGGATCAGAAGCTTTTCAGTATGATACATTAATATAAGATGCAGTATGCAATCTACTTAAAATGTGCAAAACTACAAAACTGACTCAAGTGGGCAAGGAAAGCCTTTCTCGCTATTTAAATCTCCCTCCTGCCTCCTCTTTCATGGCAATGAAAATCAAATGGCAATGATGGATTAGATTCGTACAAACAAAAATCTACAGCGCACAAGGGCTTCCAACATTGAAAGTAAAGATTGTATTCTTTACTTTCCCTCTAAATCACTGAAATGTCTCCTCGAACATCTACCCAGCAAGCAAAGGAAGGCTGACAGCGTAATGAAGGGTGAAATGATAATGTCCCTCCAGTAAATGGAATCCAGTGGACAAGAACAATGCATTCAAACAGATGTGCAGGGCGTTCTGGAGGGAGTCTCAAATATCCCATCCCCCTGCACTTATAAGAACCTGCAGCTGGGTCACCCTCTGGACAGGAAGCAAGTGACCATTTTAAACAGATTGAGGGAAAACCCACACCCTGCTAGTATAGTAGAGAAATTATGCCAAGTTGGAAACAGGAGGAGCTGAGGGAGGGAAAAATAATAATTCAGCAAGGCAAAATGGGCGAAACACACTGAGGTTGGGAGAGACAATTCAAGGGAATACAAATGAAAATTTGCCAATTATGAATCTGCCATTATTTAGATTCCTTAAACTGTTAGTGAGTGTGCAAACATTATACCCTGCTTGGTGGATGTTCTGGTAGAACCTATGTACATACCCTGTGGTGCAACAATTTCATTTCTAGGCTGTATTCAACAGAAGCACACCCAATCTTGCAAAAATATGTGCATTCCATTCAGTGCAAGAGTCCATTCACCGTAGCACTCCTGAGCAGAAAATGAGATGGAACGCTCTGCTATTCAAATATATCTGATTGAAATAAGAATACAGAAGCAAGCTGCTGAATATTCTGTAAAATATGATTCCATTTTTGTGAAAAAAAATTGTATGTTCATATACATAGAAAAATTTAGAAGAATAAGTGTCAAGCAGAAAGGAAATAAAAACATTTCTGAATTGCTTAAAATTTGTACATATGTTGCCTACATTAAAAATCAATCAGCATGTAAACATTACTGTCAATTGATGGTTCCTTTATGACTTTGGTCTTCTAATATACATTTACCAACATATCTGATCCATTCTCTTACCCACTAGGGGAACAGAGATTTTGCTACAAAGGCTTTAAACAATAAAAGTTTAGAGCGTCTTTCTGGTTGTCGGAATAATTACGTAGGTAGTGTTGGTGCTGATTATCGATGTTGAAAACCAACAAACTGATGTACAGTGGGGGTTAATGGGACCTCTAATGGGTTTCTTTATATAAGGGAGCAATTGGGGTAATAAAAAATAATTTTTTTCTTAACTGTTCTATAATAACTGGCATGTCTGCTTTTAATTATCTTAATCACCCTCTCTTCCTTATTGAGTTGACACTGTTTGTATATCTTAATGAACTTACATAGATTATTTCAATCGATTGGTTTTGTTAACAGAACAATAAATCCTGACTGATAAAGGACTCGGGGTGTAATTAGTTAGCTCTTCTTATTATGTGAATTTCTGATACCTCTATAATGAGTAATTAAAGATTAATGAGAAAGATAGTCTCAAATTAGCTGCTGCTTATCTGTAAATGCTTCCGGGTGGTGAGGATCAAGCCACGTTTGCATATTCACAGCCAGGCTGGGGACTACAGTAACTTTCCTTGACGAGAAAATCCAAATTTCTAGCTGTCTGAAAGTCGCCTTCCAAAGAACTGAGCCCCAGGGCCACATCATTTCCTAACAAGCCAGTTGAGTGGATCAACTATACTCTCTTCACTTCTGCTCCGGAGCAGCACCAGGTGGAGCCGGACGGTGTCTGAGTCTCAACTGTGCCACTTTTTCTGGCTGTGTGACTCCAGATGGCCATGTCTGCTGCTTTGTGCCTCTGTCTCCAGGCCATGTGGCATGAGCTATGGTGAGGGTTTAATGAAACAACCCGCGTAGGACACTCAGTGACGGGCTTGCACACAGTGGGCACTCTGTGGAAGGCAGCGCTGTCACTATACAGTCAACGAATGTTTAACTCCTGCTGTTTGCCACGCGCTGTCCCAGGAGCTGGGGATACATCCATGAATAAACAAGACCAACCCCTGTTCCTGAGGAGTTTGGTATTCTTTCTTTTCTCTTTCCTCTCTAGGACTTCTTAAAATCTGAAGCTGTAAATCATGTCACCCTGCAGTTGTGCCCTTTTGTTCTGAAGAGCCACGTATGCAGATGGTGGCTCAAGCAATGCTCTCTGCAACCCCCACTTCCTTTAAACACCCCTCCCCCTGCCTGGTGAATGTAAGTGCGTGTCACGCCCACACAGAAGGCTGCCAGGACAGGGGGTTCCGGGACGACTCTCTCTGCTCCAGCATCTGACCAGACCACAGCAGCAGCATCCCCAGAGCACCCCCTTCTCTCCTACGCTCCCTTGGCGGAGCAGTCCTGTGCTCCAGCTCCACACTGGTGCCTCCGCCCAGGTAATCCCAGCAGCAAACCTGTGGGCGACATGGATGCACCCACTTCACAGCGGGGGGGCTGATGCTCAGACTAAAGTAGGCAGCCCCGAGATACACAGCATATGTGGCAGAACCAGGACTCGAAACTTAGTCCTCGCTCCAAAGCCCAAGCTCTGCCCCACCCCCTGCTGCCTCGGTGGCCGACAGCAACCCCTCCGTGTCCAAGCGGATGTGACTCGGAAAAGCACAAGTGCCCCGACACATGAGCCCCTGGTTAGGCACTCAAGGAAAAGGATCAGGCTCACGTGACTGTAGTCTTTGGAAAGAGGGTGGGAGGAACGTGAGGGATACGAGGAGAATCATACCAAAGAATCCAGGAGAAGAAAAAGAACTGGGGATATAAACCTGAATAAGTGTCATTTCCAGGCCACATGTCACTGCCCAGCTTCAGCCTTGGTTCCTGGATCTCCCTGTTCCCAGCCTTATGGCCTTGGACAAGTTACTGACACTCTCTCAATCTCAGCATCTTCCTCTGAGAATATGCCCAAACCACCCCCTACCTCTAAGACTCGTTGTGAAAAATGAAGATAATAAAAATATGAAGTGCAAGGTACATGGCAGGCACTTAATAAATGCCACCTTAGTTTCAGGAGCTGACGTGAAGTGTCCTGTGAGCCGTGAGCTGCCTTCCACGTTTTAATTGTGTCACGATCATTATTACCGTTGTTATTATTACCGTCGTTACCACCAGGCTAACCTAGCTTAAAGTGCATTTCCGTGTGAGAATTTCTAGTGGTTTATGGAAAATCTTGCCAGGTCTATTCCCCAAGATTCTGAAAAGGTGCCGGCTCCCCAGGGAAACCAGATCTGGTGCTATTACTCCAGGTGACAGTGGCTGTGTGCTAGGTGAAGAGAGGTGACGTGCTCGACTGCAGTCCCCAAAGCCCCGAAGTCTCCCACGGCCCCTCCGCTGTCCGTGACTCTGTGGACTCTCTGGGGCTAACCGGGTCGCGTGCTCAGGCCTCCAGGTGCTCTGTATCCAACAGCGATAACGGCATTAATCCGTTGCTGCTGAAGATCAAATGAATCCCAAGTGCAAAGAAAGCACAAAACAGCTGCACTCACAGCAATTATGTTGAAGAAATCATCGTCCCCAAGCGTATCCAAAATAGATGAGACCGTTTGCTTCGCGATAGTCAGACGGAGTCCTTTCATGCTGCCACTGACGTCAACTAAAATGACCACGTCTTTCGGAGAAGTTGCTGCCTGGATGTACCTAGGTCAGGGAAAAATTAAGTAAAAATGAATCCTGACCTCTCTTCAAGATTTCTCTTTAAAAAATAACTAAGAGGTTTGACCATTGCCTACCATTTTCGGTTCCTGCAGTCAAAAGCAATGACTCCATTCTCATCTGGTTCCCATTTAATCCCTAGAAGAAAAATGGGGTTATAAGAAACCCAGAAACTTCAAATATTTATTCATAGCATTTCAAGGCTGCTCTGCTTTGCTGATTGAATGGACAGGGTGAAAAATCACATGCAAAGACCAACCCCGGAGCTCATCACGTGCTCCATCACCAGCTCTGGGAAGGAGCTCTCAGGCCATAGCTCCACAGAAACTCAGTCTCAGCTCAGCTGCGCCAGAGACCTGCAGAGTGGAGACATCTTTAGTATTCTGCTGTCCATCAAGAGAGGATGTGACTCCAGCTGCTTCCCTTGGCTAACGATAAAGGTAGCCAAGGTCATTTCTCACTGTCCAGCAGGTTGCTGGACCTGGTGACATTATCCATAGATCTCTGGGCAGAGTCGGTCCCATCCTGGACCTGGGTGAGGTAATGTCTATAGCAAGGGGTTAGAAGTCATATGATACAATGTTTCCATCTCAGAATATACATAGGTCTGTTCCTTCCTCACTCCTGTTTTTAAAATCAGGAATTTTGGCCTGGCTTTCCACACCAAAATGAAATAAAATGGCTTTAATTATCCCGCATAATAAAGTTTGAGTTTCAGCTCCTGAAGCCTGGGGAGTTTTCCCCATGTGTAAAATCAGATCCAACATCTTTAGTCTTGTGGTTTGCAAACTGGTTAGGATATATCCAACTTAATTTTTAAGAATAAAATTTCATTTAAAAAGAAAGGCACTTGCTGCTTAAAAATAAGATAGAAAATCATTGTTTTCAACCATCATTGCTGCTCAGGGATGGAGGATTTGAAACACAGATTTTGGACATAAGAAGATAAAAACAGAACAATCGTTTTGATAGGAGAAAATCCTGTGGCATTGAGATTCTCCTTTCTAATTAACGATGGTCAGCTTTCTGGACCACTTTGGGCTAATAATAGGCATCATGTGCTTAAGACAGCATCCCCCAAATTATGACACAGATAACCCCGGGATGGTAGTTTGTAACCCAAAGAGGTACGTCATCCTGTCCTCCTTGTACCTGAATTTCCCACCTGCGTATGTGCTTAGTATGAAGAGCACCCCGGAAGAAGTCAGAAGACAGACATGTAAGAAGCTACTGCCAATTGAAGGTCCTTAGGTAATAAAGACACAATATAACTGACATGATATTGTACACTAAGAAACAGGAATGCGACTTATTTTAAAAATGTCTAACACACTGCTTTGCATAAAGCCCAGTAACGGTAGGATGGCATAGTCTTGACACACAGTAAAATTACATCCCTGGTGAAGGTAGGCAATATTTGGACTTATAATTCCACAAATAACTGGCATGAGTGTGATATAAAGAGAATTTTTTATTTTTTTGTTTTTCAAATGTGTTGACCTGTGGCAGGTGTTCAACACACGTTTCTTGCATCGAATCGTGAGTGTTCTCAGACCACAGCCAGCGCTGCGCATGCCGGTGATCGCCCGCACCATTCTCTCGCTCTGCCGTCCCGCTCCGCCACAGCCCCGTCACGGCCTGCTCTCTGAGGAGCAGGACGCGACTGTTCTCTTTTGCCACCCCAACACTTAGGTCAGGGCCTGGGGGGAAGGAATTAATGACACTCCATGACCTCCATTTGGATTGGAACCATTTCCTTGCATACGGGCTTGTAACTTCTCCCAGGCACTGCTGAAACTTGGTGCTTTTTGAATAGTTGATATGAAATTAGTCTGCTGGGAAAACCGGTACAAAATACAATTGCAGTGTAAAAGGGGATCAAACAGGATGATCCCAAAGCTTTTTCCCTACTAATCGTAATTTTTATTCAACTGGCAAGGACTTGGCCCGTTGGACAGACAGCAGCGACTGAGAAAGATGGCCCCGGTTCCTGCCTGCCCTCAGGACGCCTCACGGCTAGCAGGGAAGCAGACACTGGATAAGAAACCACAAGTGCCAGATGTGTCATGAAGGAAAGTATCTGATGCTAGCAGACAAAAGAAGGTGATTCTGATCCCTATGTGAGGAAGGCATCTTTGAGCAGAGAGTGGAGTGACAATTTATTACAGAGCTGCTGCAGTAAAGTGTGGTCTTCCCTTAGTGTCCATGGGAGACCAGGACACCCGCCACCCCTCGGTCTGCAGATGCTCAAGTCCCTGCTATAAAATGGTGTGGTATTTGCGTATAACCTATGCGCGTCCTCCCACATACTGTAAATCATCTCTAGATCACTTATAATGCCTAACACTATGTAAATGCAAATAGTTGTTAGACTGTATTTTTACCTGTATTTTTTATTGTACTTTTTTTTTTTCCCAACTGTTTTCTAGCCATGGTTGATTGAATCTGCAGATGCAGAACCGTGGATGCAGAGGGCGGACTGCACCGCGAACTGGGTAGCTTAGCAGAAACACGTTCGCCCATCGCTCTAGAGGCTGGATGTTCAAAATCAAGGTGTCGGCAGGGCCAAGGCTCTGAGGGGGAATCCTTCTTTGCCTCTTCCTGGTCTCTGGTGACTCTTAGCAACCCCAGTGTTCCTTGATTACAGCTGCACTGCTCCAGTCCCCGCCTCCACCTTCACACGCTGTCTCTCCTCTGTGCTCACCCGTTCCTCTTCTGACACGGACACCAGCCGTTAGGGCCACCCTAGTCCAGTATGGTCTCATCTCAACTACCTGCATCTGCTAAGGCTCCATTTCCAAGTAAGGTCACATTCTGAATTTGGGGGGACACTATTCAACCCACGACATAGTGTTAGGATTTGTTAAGCAAAAGCAGGGGTGGCGACAGGATAGAGAAGAACACCCCAGGCAGAAAGGAAAGGAGCCTGGGCGGCAGCAGGAACCATAAGACTGGGGCCCTTCGTGGTCAGGATGTGACGTATGCAGGCAGTGGGGATGGGGACGGTTCCAGGCACAGCTGCCCTGGAGGTGACAATAAACCTTACATTTTGACTCAAAGTGAGGCCTTGATGAGCCTGCCGGGGGTCGGGGGACTCACCATGCTCAAACCTGACACTTGAGCCTAAATCTTCAGATTTCCTGAGATGTCCATAATGCCATCATCCTCGCCTTCACATAGGCATTCCCTAAGTGTGTTCCATGAGAAGTTCTACATGAGTTGAGTGAATAAAAGCAAACCTAGTGTCTACAGGATGGGCGGAACATCTGAAGGCCTTTCATCTGCTCAAGTACGTCTTGAGTATCTATGACAGCGACACCAGAGGTGGCATTTACCAAACTAATTTCACCATTGACTCCTTCCTTTCTCTCCCAGGAATCTCACAAGAAAATGTTTTAGGAAACCAACTTCAGGATACCCTGCCCCAAGTGGTGCTGTCTCTCCTAGGACATTCCAACTTTTCAGTATATAACTTTTTGTACACACGGATATTTTGAAAATGTTCAAGTAACTTCAAATCTCAGAGGAATGATAGTTGGGTCATTTTAAATCTTTGGGATCTAGGGCTGTGGTCCCCAACCCTGAGGCCACGGACCAGCACCAGTCCATGCCCTGTCAGGACCCGGGCTGCACGGCAGGAGGTGAGTGGCGGGTGAGCAAGGGAAGCTTCATCTCTCTTCACAGCGACTCTCCATCACTCGCACCACCGCCTGAGCTCCGCCTCCTCTCAGATCTTGGTGGCACTGGATTCCCACAGGAGTGCAAACCCCACTATACACTGCACATGCGAGGGATCTAGGTTACATGCTCCTTATGAGAATCTGATGCCTGATGATCTGAGGTGGAGCTGAGGCAGTGATGCTAGCGCTGCGGAGTGTCTGCAAATACAGATTATCATTAGCAGAGAGGTTTGACTGTACAATACATGTAACGTGCTAGAATCATCTTGAAACCATCCCCCCGTCCCATGGAAAAATTGTCTCCCATGAAACCAGTCCCTAGTGCCAAAAAGGCTGAGGACTGCTGATCTAGGGCATTATCACTTGATCAAGAAGCGCCCTCATGAGCCACATAATTTCTGGAAGTGCCAATATGCCTTCTGGAACCTCACGCAGGGCGGGTGGGGTGTGAAACCCAAGACAAGGGGAATGGTGCAGTTCAGCAGCAGAGTTTTCTGCCACTCAGCCTTCTCTCTGAGGCACTCTGGTCATCATCACCAGTGCCAGCGACTGCCAGCCTGCCTTCTTCAGCTTGCAGAGGACACAGTCTCTAGAATGTTCACAGACCCCTAGTTGAAACTGAAAATAATGTTGAAATCGCTACTGCCGATTCAAATGCTCAAACTGAGTGAATTTTAAATATTGTGTAACATTCCTATATCCCATAGCTTCTCTCCCACAGGCATTTAAAACCAATATTGGAGGAAAATTAATTTCATCTAAGACAACATATAACTTCATGTTCTCTTTTAGCACAAGAACATGAATTGTAGGGCCAGCAGAGCATAGCCTAATACAAAATAGTCTCAAGGTCAAGCCACATGCTGCCAACATAATTGCATGTGCCAACAAGGTCGGAGACTGTCTAATAGAACCATGAAAGACTACAACAAATAGCACATGAAAAATCCAGATATCTTTTTTCTCTCTGGATTTATTTCTGCTTGACTCTGAGTTCCCCCTTTCTCTCCACTTCAACAATGGCCGTCTTAGTCCATTCCTTGTCTTCTCCTTAGGGAAAAGTGTTTTCCATACAACATCCCTGGCCCTGCCAATGACATGGAAACCATCTCCACAACCCACGACCTGAACAGATACTGACTGCCCCATTGCAACAGGGGGTTTCTCCTCCCTATTTGAGAACAAAGTCCAGGAAGAGATAGTACACACTGGTTTGCCCCTAACTGAATGGGTTCTGCCCAATTCCTGCCTCAAAAAAATATTGGGAATTTGGCCCATAATCTAAAGTTTAAATACATGCCTTCCAGTATAACTTTAGGTCTAAAATATCAACCCTAGAATAAATCCTGGCATCTAATGTGAGTTGAGCTGGAGTCAGATTTGCCTTTAAAATGTCTTCTGAGAAGCTGGCTACATACTTCTCTAAAAAGGACTCCTTCATTCCACCAAATGCCATCTCCCTTAACAATCTCTTGAGAGATTATACACCATGATACACGAGTATGTAATAAGAAGGTCACTATGAAAATTATAAGAAATCATTTTCCATGACCATTTTTTTATTGGAGTGGTCCTGTTAAGCTGGCCTAATGTCAATCACACCTTACTCATCCCTAAACCTGAGCCTGGTGAGCAAGGGGGGGAAGCAAACGAACACAAAGTAACGCTGTGCACAGAAGCACAGAGTCTAAACTTGATAGTGGGAAGCCACATGTGTGAGTCCAAGCTTGCAGAGAGCTCTTTCCTTAGCTGTCTGGCTCCCTCATTGTGGCTGTAGCTATGAACCAGCTTCTGCTTTCCTATGGTACCCAAGTCATGACATAAGGATAAAACAATAAATTCCCTTTGAAACCATCCCTTCTACAGGAACAAGCTCCCTGAGACGTGGCTCTAGAAAGGTGAGAGTCTGATGCTGGGGAAGGAACCGAGGCTTATCATTGTGCATGAACCTAACTGGTGTCCATTGTTGGATTACATATTGATCCATTTATGATGTATAGACGTAGTTTTCTCTCTTTGTAGGTAAGGTAAGGAGAGGGAAGGACAGGGAGCTGTCAACCAGTCATATCTTTTAGATAAAGCTAAGGACTGGTCAGAACAAGAAGGATGGGTCAGCACTGGTGGCCTCACCCAGTAAACGAGTAGAAATCAGGTCCAACAAAGAGTTATAAAAGGATGAATTGGTCAAGGCTCACTGTGCGGGTATGATCCTCTGCCTCCTGGGAGAGAGTGGGCCTGGAGAACCCTAGAATGAGTCAATCACAAGGCTTCTTGAGGAAATGGCCAACAGAAGAGGATGTCCAATGTTCAGGACATGGTGGGCACTGGGGTGGAAAGGGAAGGTGCCTAGGAGGACACAGAGGAGAGAGATCAATGGGACAGGAAAGAGACTAGGGCTCTGCACAGCATGTGTGCCAGCTCCCTGCCGGGCTGCCAAGTCTCCACCAGCTCCAAGCAGGGCAATAGCTCTACAGCCACTGGTGCGATGGGAGACAACAGATCTGGTGGGATTCATCCACAGGGTGGCTCATTCATTCAACAAACACATACTGAGCACCTACACTCCTACAGTGTATTATTCTTGCTGCTAGTGACAGGGTAATACACAAAACAAATGTCTCTGTCCTCTTAGGGGCCAATATTCTAGTGCAAGAGACAGGGATCGAAAACCTGATGGTTCAGGATTTCAGGCTAGAGTTCACATTTTATACGTAAGGACCACAGAGCCTAACTGAAGTCCTCTATTCAGTGAGAACCTTCTGCAATATGGGCACTGAAAGATAAGGCCATTCCCCTGGAAACTGGGTGTCAGAGCACAAATGTCTTTTTTTGTAGCGTTATGCTATTCAATATGGTAGCTACTAGCCATGTGTGCTATTTACATTTAAATTTAAATCAATTAAAGTTAAATAAAATTTAAATTTCAATTCTTCAGCCTCCCTAGGCACATTTCAAGTGCTCCATGTGGCCAGTGACTACTGTCTTAGACAGGGTAGATACAGAACATTTCCACCATCCCATAAAGTTCTTCTGGACAGCACAACAAGAGAGTTGTCACCTGCCCATTGGACATAAGTTGAACTTGAGAAGGCCTATGTGTGAATCTATGCAGAAATGGACTCATCACAGGTGTGCTTTCAGCCTAATACTTGCCCAAATTCTCCTTCCAGGAATTCTTCCCTCCACCCCAGAAGTTGGGATTGAAGGCCCTTCTGAGTGATCCTCCAGCATCTTCTAGTTCCCCCATTCTAGCATGAAACACTCTGTGCCACAATGATCTGTCCACCTGTCCATCTCCCCATGGTGGTCACTGAGGCCCCTTCATTTGGGAAGCCACTCTAGGCAAAGCCACGAAAATCCTAACTAGTTCCCATGGTTTCAGATGGCTGACCCTGCCCACTGACCTGTCCCCCTGGCTTCAGTGGTGGGTGTGTGACTCAGACCAGGCTAATCCCATAGCCATGTCCCCCATCACAGGGAGATCACCTGCCTGTGAAGCAAGGTCACGATAGAGGCAGAAATGAGAGCTGGAAGGAAAGATTGAAAATCCAAATGGCAGTGCTGATTACTGACACCCAGCTGTCTTCTCAGGCAGCACACTCTCTAGGTTTCAAGTTATGAGTCAATAAATGTGTTCTTGAGGGAGCTAGTTGGAACTGGGTTTCTGTCACTTGCAACCAAAATTCCAGCTGAATACGTTTTCCCACAAGAAGGCACTTCACTAGGGCAGAGACCTCTCCTGTCTAGTTCACTATTTTATTCTCAGGGGTGCCCACGGTGCTTGGTACAAAGCCAGAGCTCAGGACATGATTGCGGGAGACTGCAGAAAGGCTCCTTCTGCTAAAGGACATGCACACTGACTGCATACTATTATACCATATAAGAAATGGAAAGAGGCATCCTGAAAAGAAAAACAGCCGAGCAAAAATGCTCATGCTCACTCTTCTAACCATGTGACATCTAGGAGGCAAGAGGTATATTCTGTGTTGAGAACCAAGCACAGAGTCGAGTGACCACTCTCAGGGCAGTGAAACATCTTTGGTGGACGGCGACCCATGTCTTTCCAAACATAGAAAAGACACAGACATTTTACAAAGTTAAAGTCCTGCCAAAGTGTCATAAAAGAACTATAAGCATTTCTGAGCCTACTGTTCTGACTGATAAAAAGCTTGTATGTAAATTAATCTCCCCTATTACACAAACCTTTTATGAAGGTTCCCATTATTTTCAAATGTCCTCATGACCATAGTTTAAGGACTTCCTGCTGGTGGAGACAACAGATGATTTGCAGTTTCTACTTATCTGTCCCACCCTCATCCAAATGCCGCATAGTGAAACAGTTAGCCGTCCGGTGGCTTCCTGGGCAGAGCAGCCTCCCTCCCCACCAAGCTCTGATTTCAGCAGCATTTGCATCAAATTTGCTCTCTGCTGAGTTTCTCAAGGCAGATTGCAATTTGGTGGCACTGGAACTTTAATAGTCTGCTGTTTATTATAACGTTATCTTTAATAGGATGCTTATTGTTTAAATTTCCGTGAGCTCCAGGAGGAAGCGTGTGTGCCCTGCTGAACATGGCTCTTGGGAAATGTTGAATAATCTGGCAAAACAGACACCCGGCAGGCAAGTCTCAGGGACAGATGCTGCGCGCAGGGCAAACAGCTCCTCGAGGCGAGGCCGGCGGTCTCCGTGCCTCAAAGTGGGAAGACATCAGGTGCCTAGTCTTACTTAATGAAAACATAAAAGACTCTATTTAATTGCTCCAAGATTGTGCAGGGTGTTTTTTCCTTCTTTTAGGTTGAGCTTGTTAATTTCTACAGCTGTGATGTCGGCACAATTGCAGCCCCAAGTCCTGTTTTCACAACTTGTAAGCAAAATTAAAACTTCCCTTTTTAATTAAAATTCAAACCAAGCCAGAATTAAAATCCTATTGCAAAACAGAGGCCTGGGAAGGCTCCAGAAGGAACACCTGTTCCAAAGGCATGACGGACAGCCTCCGACTAACACGCGGCTCGGGGGTGCTGTCGGCGGGCTTTGCGGAGGGGTCGCTGCCATCGCAGAGCTCTGGCCATTTCGACCTTTCCCCCATGGTGAGCCAGCTCTAGGGTGGAGAAAGCCACGTTCAAATTTTCTATTTCTTATACCTTTTAGTCAGAATTTAACTTCCCAAGTATGACTCGACCTTTTCCCCGGTGATAATAATAACAATGATAGCATAGTAATAGCAATAAAACCACTCTCATCTGGAAGGATTAAATACGGCACATTTCACACCCCAATTCTTCACTCATCATGGCAGCTGTCTGAATTACTCTGCTGACAGAGACGCAGGTCCAGGGAGGAGCTCTGTGGCCAATGCACGTGCGTGCTGACGTCACCTGCCGTTCCTGTCCTGTACCCTGACAATAGATTTGAATGTAATCATTCATTTTCATCTGAAGGAAGGGAGAAACATTTTAACCCTGAACCCTAAAGAAAAAGGTTACAAGATCATTAATCTGAACCATAACTGTCAATTCAAGGATACTCACCTGGATACTGCCTAAAAAATCCCTTGGCACTTCCAAAGTATTGCCATATGAGAGATGGGTCACGGTCAAAGTTATCTACGAAAACTTTGTTTAGGGATTCGGACCAATAAACTCCATTGACAATCGCAGGGTCTGGAAGAAACAGAGACAGAGAGGGAGAGAGAGAGAGAGAGAAAGAGAGATAGGTGTTAGAAACCAAAGTGAAACAGAATCCCTGGCATTCCGCATCACATGGCAGATGGCAGATACCAGCATAAGGTACCCCATCTTGCAGGAGGCTGTGAAAAAAGTTACAGCTCCTAAAATGTTTAGTTCCCAGGAATTCCAAATGCTAGGGCCTCCCCTCCTGCCCTAGCCCTCCTAACCACCCGGGAGCCTCTACTGATGGCTCCTTACATGAAAGTCATATCCCTTGATTTGTAACTTTCAGTATCATATAACCCATCATTCTTGAGAATGCCAAGAGAGCCCTTCTTAGCATTACTTTCTTGCTTTTCCCCCTATTGAGCCAGAACTCAGCATTAAAAATAGGAAAATTGTTTTTTCTCACTGTAGTCAGCTCATCCAACATAGCCCCATTCCATTTTTCTCTGCCCCGACTTAGAAGTTTGCTTTTTTTTTTAGAAAAAATTAATAAGTAAATTGGAATTACATAACTAAATCTCCCCACTTTTGCTGTTCAGCAGAATGTTAGCCCAGGAGGGCACAGACCATCTCTTGTTGATCTGCTGTGTCCTTTGACTAGCAAATGGCAGAAACTTCAAAACTTCTACGGACTGATGAAGGGATGGAGGGATGGATGGATGAGGGATGGATACAACAAAGGTTGTTTTCCAGATACCAGACAATCATTCACTGTTCTGCCCTGTGAGCCCATTAGCAAATCTCTTTTCCTCACCCTTGGCAGCCCAAAGATAACTCCCTGCCTTCTGTTCCTAGATAAGAAATAAGGGCAAAGAAAAAGAAGGAAAATAAACAAGCATTTCTCGCATACTGACTGAAGCAAGGAGGGTCCCTGAGGAAGCTCTGTGACGGTCCATTTTTTTTTTTAACCCTTGAAGACCCCCTTTCAAAATGATGCCACGTTAAGCAACATTCTTTTCTAGGAGGGGAAGTGACGGTCGAGTCCCACTAAGATGAGGGTAAGAATGACAAGGTGATGAACATGTCAATAATCAGGACTAGGAGGAGGAGGGGAAACTTTCTCTGAGCCCCTGCCATGGGCAGGCTCCGTGCTCCCCTCACCCCGTCACCCCACAACACCCGCAAGGCAGGGTCCGTCGCCCTCCACTCGACAGGCGTGGAAGCTGCAGCACACGGAGTCGAGGGACTTACTGAAGAGCGCCAACTACGAAGTGGCGAAGCCTCTGGTCGGAGGTTTCCTCATTTGTAACAAGGGGGTAATAATGCCCCCCTCTAGGGGCCTGTCTGGAAAGTTAAACAAATGGACAGAAAACAGCTACCGGCAGAAGGCTCTCACACAGCCATGCTGCAGCTAGTCCGTTAGCCCAGAATCCAGCACCCGCACGGGGGCCCTGTGGGGCTCTGAGTCACAGCGACCCCCCAGTGGCATCCTCATTCTGGGATTCCTCGACTCTGCACAGACGGGAGGGACGAGGACAGATTCTGTCACCCCAGTCCTCAAGTTGCACAGTAAACAGTGAGCAAAATAACGCTAGAAATAAATGTTCAGATAGATCAGGTGCACTGACGAGGAAACTCACGACTGGCCCCAATGCACCGACCCTCCTCCACAGCTGCCTGCCTGGCACAGCGGGCTGCCCCGGACGCCCAGCTGCGGAGCTCTGGGCAGAGCCCACAGAAAGGCACCGCCCAGAGGGCAGGCACGGCGTCTTTTGCCCTCCTACCTCCGCCCTGACTCAATCTTTCAGATCACTGAGCAGCTGGGATTCTGACCTCCACCTCAAAGGTGATGCTCCAACTCTTGTAAATTATAATAAACCACATCATAGCCTGGGAGAGTGAAAATGACCAAATCAACCTTTTACCACAAAGTAATTTTAGGAAGACTTTATCCTCACAATCCTAGAAAATAGAGCTCTTTATTGTTCCTGTCCCAGCTTGATAATAATTATTGTGACTCAAACCTAGCAGCAAAGCCACGTAAATTAATCCACAAAGATGCAAATACAATAATGACACTGAAAGACCTATGGTTCTTGCCTCCATCAATGGCTTCAATTATGTTGGCATGTAAAAACCTTCCACAAAATGAAGCAAAAATTCCATTTCACTAGCTCACTGCCTCAACATGTTAAGGAGTCAAACAGTTTCTGGTTAGACAATTCTTTTTTCTTAAGTGTGGTGATTGGGATTTGTCCACTTAGACAATTCTTTTTTTTTTTTTTCCTTATATCTTTTTGATACAAGGTCTCACTCTGTCACCCAGGCTAGAGTGCAGTGGCATCATCATAGCTCACTGCAGCCTCCAACTCCTGGCTCAAGCGATCCTCCTGCCTAAACCTCCTGAGTAGCTGGGACAGGTGCGCACCACCACAACTGGCTAATTTTTTTTATTTTGTTTTTTTATTTTCTGTAGTGATGGAGTCTCACTATTGCCCAGCTGATCTCGAATTCCTGGCCTTAAGCAATCCTCCCAGCTCGGTCTCCCAAAGTGCAGGGATTACAGGTGTGAGCCACCTGACCTCTTTTTTCTTGAGTGCCATTTCTTTGGGGGTAGAACAAGGCTACCCATACCTCCAGGGGTCCTAGAAACCCAAGGTTGCCCCCTGGGAAACTATGAGCATCTTCAGAAATGCAAAGGGAGCAGAGGATGTTTCACTCACTTCATTTGGACACCAAATCTTGCTCTAAAATGATGCATCTCCAAGAAGAAGAGGATTTCCATTTTCCAAGGGCATAGTGAACAAGAGGAAGTAGAATCACTGAAAAAATACAATGTACTTAAAGTGGGGGCTGTGTTAAACACACCCATTTGATCAAATATGTGGAATAACGCTTCCCTTGGCTTGTAAAGTAAGCACTGTGTATTGATTTCACAAGCTTGCTTAGCAAGCAATTTGAATAGAAGGGAAAATCTTGAATAGCTGTCCATTGTTACTGTCATTTAAAAGATAGGGAAAAAAGCCAGGAAAATTACATGGGGACTTCAACTAAGTATTTAGGTTAAAAAAAAAAGACCATTTAAAAATGATTTTCCCCACATCGCTGACGGAGAGTGGAAGTGAAGTAACCCAAGGGTCAGCCAATGCTGCCCAACTCCCCCAGTCCCAGCCCCTCCCTCCGTCCGAGGAGGAGTCTCCAAATGCCATATTGGGGTGCGGACCAGACTCAGCCTAACGTTCCCTCTATGGTAGCTGGGCCTATTTGCTTTTTATGGCCTCTTGTGACAATGACAGCATCCTCCTGAGTAGCAGGCTTACCCTTTTCCTTGTTTGTGTCTTGTTTAAAATTTTGCTTAAAATCCCCCTTTGTTTCATCTAGAGGTCGTCAAGAGTCGGATTTATCTGAGTTTTGGCTTTCACTTCCACCTCTGATCTTTCCAGGGGGTTAATGTATTGCATTAGCTTCCGGTAACAAAATACCACAAACTAGGTGGCTTAAAAACAACAGCAATTTATTGGCTCACAACTTGGGATGCAAAAGTCCAAACATCAAGGTGTCAGCAGGGTGGGTTCCTTCCGGAGAGTCCGTTCCACGATTCCCAGCTTCTGGTACTTCCTGTGGTCCTTGACACTCCTGGGCTCGCAGACTCGTTACTTCCATCCCCGCCTCCGTCTTGACAGGGCCTGCCCCTCTACGTCTCTGTGTCCGATCTCTGTTCTTTGTCTCAGCACACCAGTCACCGCATTCAGGCTCCACCCTAAATCCAGGATGATCCCATCTCAAGATCCTTCAATGAATTACATCTGCAAAGAACTTATGTCCACATAAGGTCACATTTGCAGGTACTGGAGATCAGGACCTGGACCTATATTTTGGGGGCCACTCTTCAACCAAGTACATTTACTCTCCCAATTATCCTACACAGTATACCCACATCTCATGGTTTGCACATATGTTTTTTTAAATCTGAATGTAATAAGTGCAGCACTTTCACCTAATGAAGGATGTTTAAAGGCCTTCACACTTTTCTTCTTTATGAGAACAATTCAGATTTTCATGTCCACATGGTATTTTTATGAGCTTGCCATTCTTCCTGACCTCTGTCAGTAAGTCCTACTGTAATGCACTAAAATGAATTAAAATCATTTTCCATACTGTCCAGTGCACTAGTCAGTACCCAGCATCCTCTGTTCAATAAAGTGAACTCTAGGCCAGCACGGTCATTTTCGCCAACGTTCCCATCTGATCCACATTGACTAATTATTCATATTGGTCACTGTGAAGTGCAGGAACAGCAGTTCTGCTTCCTCTACCTTCTGAGACATTAAATTACCCCCATGCCAGTCAAGGATTTATCGGATGCTCAGCTTTTACTAAAACAGACTACCAGCAGATGTTTGGAGAGTGAGAGTCACACACACCGTGGTGATAAATTTTCAATTTGCATCTAAAGAGCATCTCCCACCGCCCCCCCCGACCTGGCTTTGGTAATGTATCACATAACCCAACAGCAAATTGCTTTTGTGGTTTCCTTTTTTCATTTCCACCCAAATACCTGCTCTTGCCTGTGCTTCACCCTGGGGTTTGCACTTTGCAACGTGGGGACTCCGTACGTGGCCGATGGCTGGTGTCCTCACGGCACGTGCCCCTGCACACTCTCCCACACCTTTTCATTTGGGTTTTGCATCTTTGAATAAGGTAGCTCCTCTTATCACCCTATTTCAGTCACAAGTTCCATCCTCCTGAGTTCTGTCTGAGATGGTCAGCCCCTTGGGCCCCAGGAAATGGACATAAAGCACTTAGCACAGCTGCTGGTACACACAAAATGCTTCATAAATATTGGCTGCTACTTGCTCCACTCATTGGGAAATAAATAAGTGAGGTCTCGAGAAGAGCTGCCAACTTTCTTCCTTGTTGTGTGCATGGGGAGTTGCTGGGAAGCACCTTAGCAGAGCAGTCTACACTCAGGCTTTGGATGTCCCAGGTTTGACATCTCATTTGGCATTGTTCAATAATGTCTTGGGCTTGTCCCTCGACTTCCCTGAGCCCCAGTGTCTGCAGAAGACAGATGAGAGCAGCCCATCCTCCAAGGCTGCTCTGTGGTGGGAGGACCCCATTCATCACCAGGGGACACCACTCATCCCCATACTGTGGGGAGCACCGCACTCCCCACCCATAGCAGTTCAGCCGCCTTGAGTCTATCCAGGGAAGACTTAATCTATGTCTTTTTCTCCCTTCCTTAAAAGATCAGGGCAAGGCATTCTGATGACTGTTTCATTCCTCTGTTCATTCAACAAATGTTTACTGAGCACCTCCTACATCAGGCATTCAACAGTGAGCCAGGCAAGACCTCCCCTATGTGGAAAGGGCAGTGGGTGGTCAAAGAGGACCTCCCAGAGGGGAGAGCCAGATGCTGAGAAGGCATCAGCCCCCAAACACCCAGACCAGCAAGAGCGCTGCAGGCAGGAGGAACAGCAAGTTCACAAACCCTGAGTTGGGAAGAAACAGGTCTTGGGGAACAGCAAGGGAGCCAGTGTTGCTGGGGCCCAGCGAGGGAGCAGGAGAGGTACGGGATGAGGCTGGAGAGGTGGGCAGGCTCCAGGAAGGATTTTAGCAGATCAGCAAAGCTCCCTGCCAAGCATACATTTCCTAACAGACATAATCTGCTCCACTCATGCCAAGGCCCATCATGCCTTTATTCATGGTTCCAAAATCAAATTTATTTTCTGAAGTCTGTAGTGAGCATGGCCTACTTCCTCTTCCCAGGACAAGCAATCAGAGTCTTCATGGTTGCCTTAGTACTTGCGTTTCCTCTCCAGACCTCAAAGTCATCTGATACACGCTCTATTTTTTTCAGTATCATTTATTCTCCAGTGAATTAGCAGAAGTGTATTAATTTAAATTTGCCATTCAATTTCTAGGGAATCTGAGTGAACATGAACAATTATAAGCTGATATAGAATTACAGACAAACTACCATGACCCAACAACCATTGTCTGAAGAGAAAGGGCTGAGCTCAGACTCGGCAGGATGTTTGAAGTGTGGCCCTTGTGGGGAAGGTATTTCCTGCCAGGATCTCAGGCTTTCCTTGATTCCTGTGAAGCTGTGCACCTCCCAGCTGTAAAAGCACAGCGGACACGGGGAGCGTGGGGTCAGCCCACGCGGGCGTTTTCTTCGGCATCGTACGTTGGACCAAATTCAAGAGGAGAACGGATGGATGGTTTTCATGTCTCCCATTTCAGCAAGTAAATGACATCTCTCCCATTCATTCTAAATAGATCATAGATTAAATAATGAATGGTTTTCATGCTAATTATCAAACACTTATATCTATTGGAAAATAGTTCTTAATGTACTGAATTATAAAATAGGTTTGTTTGCCAAACATTCGCACATTTACCCTTCCTCTAAACTTAGTGATATGCAGGTTGCTTTTCACAAAGCTGGAGCCCATTCCTGGCAGCCCTGGGACCAGAGGGACAAGGATGAGTCATGGCCCAAGGCTGAACAGCTCTGGATGGAGTCGGGAAGCAAACGGCCTGGAAAATCCCAGAGAACGATCTAGACTTCCTCAGCCTGTCACCTCAGTGTGCTGGAGTTCAGGGCTACTTCCCCAGTGAGATTTCACATTTTCACTTTCTTTTTTTTTTTTTGGCCTTAAATATACCAACTTTAAATAATCTTCCTCCCTTAATGTAGTTTAATCTTTTTTTAGAGAAACTTGCATTTCTTCCTCCTTACTCTCCTGGAATAAACTATTCACAAGTGTTTGTCAAAGCTATTAAGAAGAAAAACATCACATCACAGAAATCAAGATAATGGTGATGATAATACAATGATAGCAGCAGAAACTACCGTTTCTGAAGCCCTCACAATGGCCCCACAAACTGTGCGTGACCCTTTCCAGGCAGCTACAAACTACTTTTCCTAGCCCCATTTTACAGATGAGAAAACTTATCCTCAAAGCTTTGAAGTCCATTGCCCCAGTACATTTCCTTGCCCAAGACAGAGGTTAGCTAAGTTTTCTGGGCAAAACTACATGGTAATAGAGGCCTTGAATTCTACTTGGTGCCTACCAGACGGTAAACAGGGGGTGGAGGCAAAGGGTGGCAGGAGAGGCACAGTCCGAAGGCCAGGCAACATGTGGCTCAGAGCAGGCTACCTGCCCCTAGCTGTCAGCACATAAGTAAATGTGGGCGACCCCTGCAGGAGCAGGCTCCAGTCAGGCGTTGTTGGGGCCCTGACCCGGCATCTTTGCACCTAACACTTGGGCCATGCAGGTGAGTTAAAGGAGACAGGACGAATGAAGATAAGGTAGTTCTGGGGACCAATTCAGAGCCCCTCCGAGAGTTCCCCAGTGCGTCTACCTCGGGCCTCTGTTGCAGAGCAGGTCGGTGAATCCAGCTCATCAGCATCAGCATTTGGATTTGCGGATTCGCAGAGGAACATTTACAAGGCATAGAATCTCAGCTAAAACACTCTAGAGTGAAGATAAACACATCTCAAGGGGCTTCTGAGTCTAAAATAGCATTTGAAAGACTGTAGTTAAGCTGGTATTCACTAATTTAACACATTAACTACCATGTGAGTTGTATTTAACTCAAGCCAATTTTGAGCCCGGGCATGGTGAAGCATGTGTAACTCACATGTCTCTTCACCTTGGGAGCTGCGAGAACTATTTTTCACGTTGCATATAACTCACACATAGAAAACAATAAAAAATAACAAAGTTTTCATTACATTAGAAAGGATCGTTTTGTTTTCTTAGTTTTTATTCTATTTCTGTAATAAAACACCGTGGCCCCAGGAATAAACTTTTTTCTTCCAGTGGGGCAATGTGTTAAAACACATTACTTGATATGTGATATTTAACTAAGTCACCCTTGCAGGCTAACAAAAAGCTGAAGAATCAGAGCCCACTTTCCTTCCTGAGGTTTTGCTCTGGCTGGAAAGGAAACAAAACTCATCTTGGACAGGTCCGGAATTGGGTGAGCACAGAGTCATCCTTTTCCCACCAGCAAGTACTAGAATAATGCCAGCCCAGCCCAACAATGCCAGACTCTTGCAACAGTTCCCTGGAACTCAAGCGTGTTGCTTGAGAATCTGTGTTGAACACCACGGCCAGAACACCCACCCCGCTCAAAGAGCATCAGTCACTTCCGATACCTGTCACAGAGAGACTAAGTCCCACTGCCTGAGACTCCAAGCAACTCTGATCTGGTCCATGAGCCCTCTTCAAATTTACTTCCCCTCCAGCTCCCAAAGTTCACATCCACACCCTGGCCAATCTCACGGAGGCTTTCTCTTTCTT
Organism: Lepilemur ruficaudatus; assembly: GCA_963574885.1. Classification (NCBI taxonomy): domain Eukaryota; kingdom Metazoa; phylum Chordata; class Mammalia; order Primates; family Lepilemuridae; genus Lepilemur; species Lepilemur ruficaudatus. The sequence continues at coordinate 56,518 of CAUYRT010075791.1, forward strand.
CTTGTTATTTCACTTATAGTAACTGTTACTACTGCCGAACAACCTAAGCGGTTAACACGTGTCATATTTTCTAATATTCCCAAAAGCATTTAGCACCTCTACTGGACATTGTGTGCATTTGTTCATTCATTCAGAAAACATTTACTGAGCTGCCTACTGTGGGCCAAGCGCATGCTAGGATTTGCAGTGGACAAAGCCAGACATGGTCTTTTGCCCATGGGGTGCACAGTCCGGGGGGAAACTGGGATCTGCAGAGTAAGTAGGCATTGGAGGGTGATGTAGAGTGGTCTTGGCAGGGCCAAAGCAAGTTTAAATGCCTGGAATGCAGAGAATAAAGAGGAGTCTGGGCAGGAAGCGGGGTGTGGGGGAACCAAGCAGGGCCTTGCAGATCCTGCTCTGCAGTCTGTCCTCAATCTCAAGATCCGTGGAGCTTCCTGGAGGAGTTTAAGTGAGGGCAGGTACTCACCTTTGTGATTTGAAGAGTAATCAAGTGGAGTACAGGTGGGTGGGGTGGAGGGGGGGAGTGTTTAGAGGCTCCTGCAGTCATTTAAGGGGAACACGAGGGTGTTTGCACAAGGGTTGCAGAAGGAGAGAAGCCAGTGGTATCCGGAGAGGACATGCCTGCTAAATGCATGTTGGTCCAGGTTTTGAACTCTGAAGGCAGGCGTTTGTGCCAGAGGGTGCAGCTCTCTTCTGCACTATCACTGCATCCACGTGGGGAGTCTCCAACAGCAGGAAACCTGGACAACAGCACCCCAGAGTAGCTACACCATGGAGCAATTAGCCAAAGGGGACTGGCAAGCTCCTTAGACCATGCACAAATGGGAAATTCTATTGCCTGCATCAGGGGAGAGTTTGTCCCCAAACATCTGGATTGTCACGAATTTGCTGATTAAAACAATTTCTCTGTTGTAGCAATCCTCAGAATGCACATTCCTCCAGGCCATTCTTCCAGTGAGCCTCCAATTGATAGCAGCTTACCATACACAGCATGGAAGAACGGAAACGGTGAGAAAGGATACCCTTGACCGCCCATGTTCGGGTGTGCGAAGCCCTCAGGGGAGCTCTCTTGGCGGACGCTGCTGTGTGCCCACACGGTGCCAGCTGCTCTGCCTCTCACCCCCTCCGCACTCGCAGCCCCGAAGACGGAGGGCCCATCTATTTCCGGAGGATGAGGGAACACCACACAGCCAGCGAGGAGCCTAGGTTCTCCTGCCACGTCTCCTCAGTGGAGGGCCCTACAGGGACATGGGATGGAGGGTAGTGCGGGGCAGAGCCACTTAGCCCCTGACCCCTTGACTTCTGTCCTAACCACACCCCATCCAAGTAAAGCCAAGTGAGCTCTTACCCGTTCAGTCGACAAGCACTTAAAAACATCTATGGCATTTGAAGTCTTGTCCTGTGCACCTGGGTGGGGCAGCACAAGAGGAGCAATTCTGGAGAGAACTGATGTTATGGCAAGTCACACACAATAAAGGACAACGCTGAGTTAGAAGTACACAGCTGTCATCATTCAGTAAGAACCCATTCCCGATATCCACTCAGAGAGTCTCCTCTCATTTTAACCTTTCAGAAGAGAAAAAGAAATTTAAACATTCCTTCCTTCCATCTTCCAGACAGGCCTGGCTCCCAGTAAAATATGCTTCTGTGAGCCTGCCATCTGGGCTGATGCTATCAGCTTTTTATTGATATTTAATATAAACACAGCCCTGAGGCTAGCAGGTACCCTGACAGGGTCTGAAATATAATTGCCAGGGAACTGTACAAATGCGTGTAGCAATTAAGGAGCTGTCAGGGACATTGGTGGTGCAAAGACAGAGAAGCCGCAGACTGGAGCAAGGCAGGCCAGCCGGGCTGGGGAGGCGCTGGGGCGGCGGAGTCGCGCATCGCCGCTGTGGGCCGCGCCGCTGGAGGCCGGGAAACCACAGGCAGGGAGATAAGTGGATTATGGACATTTAACAAAGGAAATGGAGCCAAGTTTAAGTTTGCTGTTTGTTTTCAACACCCAAAGGCTGAGAGTTGACTCTCCTGCCTCTGATATGACGTTTATATTGGAGAGCCAACATGCAGCCTTGAGTCTGGGAGGTCAGGGTCGGGGGCTGGGGGGGGGTGGGGACAGGGGAAAGGAATTTGTGCTGTTTGTTTGTTTGTTTTATCAGCTTTATGGCGGGGTAACTGGAATTTGCATTATGCACTGTCTTTAACATCTGTCACAGAGGTACCCACCTGCAAACCTGGCTCATGGGTGAGAAAGACCTGGTGAATCAGGGTGCGAGGTGAGCTCTGGGCGAGGAGGAAGGCAAGATGGGCCAGCTGCAGGACGGGGCCCACAGAGCCGGTGTCCGAGGTGGGCCCTGAGGAGCACCAAAGAACGCCTCTGTGCTGTGTGCCACTGTAGGTCCCGCCCCCAACTCTGCTGTCTGAGGTTTAACAGGCAGTGTAGCAGGAGGAGGGGTGCGAATGGTGACGTGGGTGGTGCAGACACAGTCTCCTCCCTAGATCGGGGTCTGTTACCATCCTTTGAGATGCTGGAGACCTTGGTTTTTGTAACTGGAAAAGAAGGTAGGGTGGGGAAGGAAGCAGTGTCCCATGAGCATACTGGTTTGGGGATCAGAATAGCCACGTCCAGCAACAGGGGCATTTGTACCTAATTTGCTTTAAAACTCCTAGGAAATGGGCACTCCTCTTCGAATGGAACACCGCTGCCAGAAGATGGGCTGCAAGCCAAGAGGGTAGTAGAATAAAGAAATCTTGATCTCCTCTTGCTTGGACGATGGATAGAAAGGGGCTGGTGCCCTGCCATTCCCGGGCTTCCGCCGCGCCCACACACTCACACACACACAACACAGCCCACCCTGGGAAGTGACTGCAGGTAGAACACATAGAAACTTTCAAAGATTTTAGTAGTTATGTACTCGATGATGTTAGAGAAATCTTAACCAACGTATCTGACTCATGGACACTCAAAATCCATTGCTCTAAATTTATTTGGGTGAAAATAAAGAGTGAGTCAATTTAGAGAAAAGCTGAAAGTAATCCCACAGGTGTTGAGCAGAACTGGACGATGTCCTGAGTGTGGCCCATGACCGGCTGGAGCGGGGCACGTAGCCCCCACAGCCCAGACAGCAAAGCCCCTCTGTTCCTCGGGACCCTCCTCAGTCACTCCACACCAAGGCCCCGACAGTGCAGGGACCATGTGTGATGGCACGTGACATAAGAACACATGACAAAGTGGCTTTTTTTTCTTTAATAAAACATAAATACATCCTCTGTATCTTCCTGTTTCTGAAAATGGCAAACTACTGAAGCCATTCAGCCCCACGAGCATGAAAATGTAGATGTGGTCACATACCAAAGGGCATTTCTAGCTTCGCCACATAGGAGAGCGTAAGCAGCAGTCAGAAGCAGGCCTGGGCAAGTTCGGAAAGACGTTCCAAGAGGCGATGTGCTCTGTGAGTAAATCTCAGGAAAGATCTGCCCCTCACGGAGTTCTGGGGAGGAAGCCAATTTCGTGCAGAGGCAGTTTTGATGGACACAGCACCAGGGAACCAGGTCCACACAGCAAGGACATTATAAGTCCTTGCCCTTGATGCCCACTTTCACGTGAAGATCCGCAGGCCGTAAGCCTCCCTGAACTATACTGCTGAAGTTTAAACTGCTTCCAAAGCGTGTGATACACACTAGGAATGGTGCCAACTTCCAGTAAAGTTGGCCAAGAACTACTAACAAGGAGACTCCAGGAGTCTTTGCATTGGACCTTATTCACCCTACAAATTCTTTTATCAACTATCTCTTTGGCTTGTTGGACAACCTCAGTATAGCCAAATTAAATGAGACCAAATGATTCAGTTTCTGGACCTCTGTAGCTCAAGTACACGAATTCCTCACTCCTGAGCAGCAGCGAAAGGTGCTTGAAGATCCCCTCCTCTCATCATATATAAACGGCTCATGAAAAATCAAAGGGCACAGGTTTAATTCTATTAAGTTGTTTATAACCAGGATGACCACATAATTGATCATCCAACCCTAAGCATACCAGGCTGGATGGGCATCCCATGTATAACCCACCCCATTCCACACAGAATGGAATGGAGTGTGTGTATGTGTGTATGTGTGTGTGTTGATCTCTGATGTGATCATGAGGTGCACTTGGTTGGTTAATCAAAAAAGATTAGAGCAAGGAATCACTTGTAAAATAACACACTGAACACCTTCTTTTAACACTTGGGGAATCTTCACGTGTAGGATCACGGCCTTTTGAGTCTTGGAGGCAGTTTACTAGCTACGGCCATTCAACATGCTCTAGACACCAGCCAAAGCCATTTACCAATGGGAGAAGAAATGGAGAACATTAATTAATCCACTAAGTCACTTAATCAAATGCTGCTTAAGAGTAATTATGTCCGGGGACTCTCTACTTCTTCAAGTTGGGAACTTCAGGAACCAGACATACCCTACTCAAAACACCTTAGAAAATGCTAACCCGTAGAACTAAAAAAATTAAGAGTGAGAATGGCTTTATGGGGAAAGTGATCCAGAGATTGCTCATGGCTTTACCAGGGACATAGTTTCTACCTTTCTTTCTATTCTGCATTCTACAGGGCTGGCACCAGCCTCTGCCTTCCACACACCCTGGCCCTTCATCCTATCCCCCTTGCCCAGCATCTCCAGCCTTCCCCCTTATAGGGACACAAAATTGCTGCAGCATGTACGGTCACCACGTCTTTTCCCCACTCCACCCAGGGCAGAACATGGGATTGTCAGTTTCTTCTGACTTTTCGTTGACTTTGACTGTTGTCAGGCCATCCCTGAAGTAGTCAGCACAGGAGGTGATGGGCATGCTGATCAGCTCAAAACTATTAAGCCTTGGATCTGAATTCAAGACCAGCAGCTGGGAAAGATGAGTTCCTGAGAGAAATTCAGGGTGCTACTGATAGGAAAAGGAAGGTAAGGACACCAAACCATAAACATCTCCTCCGAGTTTCCAGTATGGTCACAAATGCCCAAAGAGTCATCTCAGAGACAGCCCAAGTAATCACTTCACCAAACCATTAATTCTGTTAAAGAATTTAAAATGGACAAGATCATTGACCAAGTAAAGGTTTTTCATACCATACTGGTGTATCAGGAATTTGTTGAGCCTTCTAAAAATTGCATGGCAGACAGAAGGAACTTTATCCGTCACCAGCAAGGAAAGTTTAATGTAAAACATAGATCTCTTGGGATGCAAAGAAAAAAATCAAAGGAGAGAGAAAGAAGTGCTTCGTGGGAAATAATGCTGCAAGTCCAGCAGATTACATGCTACAAATAACAATGAAAAAGAAGAAAATGTTATGGCTACTAAAATAAAACCAACAAACCATACATATTTAACAGGGAGTGCACCAAGAGAGGAAGAAGCCAGCTGCTACAAAAATGATGTATGACAAGAACAGGCCTTCAGAAATGGAAGTTGAGTTCCAAAAACATCTTCAAGGACGGAACTACTTAGAGATTTTAGCTGGAATTGTTTAAACAAGAATATGTGTTTAAGTAAAGGGTTGGAAATATTTTCTTAAAATATTGAGTAGTCCAAACTTTATTCTTTTCATGTTTATAAAAATAAAGTGATTCAGAAACATCTAGTAATACAGACGCTAAAACCTTTATATCATGATGTTGGTCTATTTAATCAGTTTGATTAAGTTTGGAACATATTTTTAAACTGCCAGAAATACAGAGTAAATCAAACCTCTGTGATATTTTGGAGTCCTAACACACTTAATGACTAATTTTATTGCTAACTTGAAATAAGACCAAGCCATCTATGTAGCTAGTAACCAATTCACCTTTTTTATTTAATCCTCCATGATTTTACCTTTTAGTCTATTTGATTATTTTTAAACAACTTGGTTTTATTTTATATGTGAATTAATAGGCATATTAAAATTTTAGGTTGCTGCTATTTCAATAATATTTACATGATTATAATATGATAAATTTTTACAAGAACTGAAAGCTATGTTACTCATGGAATGTCCCAAAGCAAGGACCATCCATGATGCCAAGTCAAAGACTATGAATTCAAAATAATAATAATAAAAAAAAGGCTAGTGTGGTCACTGTGAGATCAGAATATGGGAAGAATGAACAACACAAAAGATGTAAAGACAGAATAATAAAGCCTGTTCCAAAACAATAGCCCACCATAAAAGGCTAAACTACTTAAAGCAAGCATGTCACTTAAAACAGATATTTAATTCAATATTAAGTTGTTCAATATTTGTTCCCTAGAACATACTATGTATTTACCATGTGTATATGGAGATCTTATCTCTTACAATCGAATTATGGATAAGACATAGTTAACTAGCAAATAGGATCAGTAAAAATTCAGAGCAGAGGGTTAAGCCAATCATCTTGAATAACCCAAAGACTCTTTAAAAAGAAAATGAAAAGGGAAGAAGGATAAGAAAAAATGGGCCCTTTCGTTTTGGAAGCAGCTGACTACAGCACAATGACAGATATAAAACAATTAATAACTTTCTAGGCTTTTAACTTTCTCCAGACACTGTCTTTAATGCAAGGGAAAAAGGTTCAAATGTTTTAAATCTCTCCAAAACTATTAGCAAAAACAATATGGAAATATATAACAGATGCATAAAGGCATCTTGGAGTGAATATATTAAAGACCCACAACTGCAAATTCTGAAATCTACTTAATTGTGCCAAAAAGAAACACAAGAAAGACTTTTGATAAACA